>JAQQSZ010008182.1:0-13114 GCA_028646595.1 Phalanger gymnotis | reverse complement strand
GTGAACTCTATCACCCTGTTCCCAGCAGCTTTTCCCACTAACCTTCTGTGTTTTCTTTGGTGTTTGTGGGTTGAGAAGTCTGGTAACTGCCACAGCTCACTGATTCAGGGCACTAGGGCCCACTTCACCCGGCTCCTTGTGTGGTTGGTCCATGCAGCCTATGGTAGGTTCTGCTCCATTCTGCTCCACTCCCAGCTCTGTGCGCAAAAGACCTCACCCAGGCTGTCCTGGGCTGGAGCCCTGCTTCCCTCTGCTATTTTGTGGCTTCTGCAGTGCTAGAATTGGTTCAGAGCCATTTTATATAGGTTTTTGGAGGGACTTGGCAGGGAGCTCATGCTAGTCCCTGCTTTCCAGCCACCATCTTAGGTACGGGCTATTCCAATCTAATTTTTAAGGCAGCAATTTCTTCAATGGTGTTTTGTACCTCCTTTTCCATTTTGCTAATTCTGCCTTTCAAGGCATTGTTCTCCTCATTGGCTTTTGGGAGCTCTTTTACAATTTGGGTTAGTCTTTCTTTTTTTTTAAGATGTCATTTTCTTCAATATTTTTTGGTTCTCCTTTAGCAAGTTGTTGACTTGTTTTTCATGGTTTTCTTGCATCGTTCTCATTTCTCTTCCCAATTTTTCCTCTTCTTCTCTTACTTGATTTTCCAAATCCTTTTTCAGATCTTCCATGTCCTGGGACCAATTCATATTTTTCTTGGAGGCCTTTTGATGTAGGCTCTTTGACTTTGTTGACTTCTTTTGGCTGTATGTTTCGATCTTCTTCGTCAACAAAAAAAAAAGATTCTAGAGTCTGAGTTTGAGTCTGCAACCTTTTTCACTGCCTGTTCATTTTCCCAGCCAACTACTTGACCTTTGAACTTTTTGTCAGAGTATGACTGCTTGTAGAGTAGAGTGCTTTGTCCCAAGCTTTAGGGGCTGTGCTGCTGTTTTCTGAGCTACTTCTACTTCACTGTCACTGCAAGCTCTGCCACCCCAGCACTCTTCCTCTCCCAAGAACCACCAACCAGGATTGCGACCCAGATCTGAGCAGGGCAAAGCAAGCCCTGCACTCCTGCTCTGGTCTGCCACTTTATTCCTCCCACTGTGTGAGCCAGGGACTCTGGAAGCAGCTGATGCTGGAGCTCTGGAAGGAGCCACGGGAGCTTCCATGCACCACTTCTGCCACCCCAGGGCTGAGGCCAGACCCTTTTCTAACCATATCTAGCAGTTTCCCCACTAACTTGCTCTGTGGTCTTTGGCGTTTGTGGGTTGAGAAGTCTGATACCTGCCACAGCTTAATGATTCCTGGCCCTAAGGCCTGCATCAAGCCAACTACTATTCTAGTTTGTCCTGGCGTGGCCCATGCTGTGCTCCACTTCCAGCACCTTGCAATAGACCATTCCCAATGACACTCCAGGACATCCTGGGCTGGAGACCTCTTTCCCTCTGCTATTTCATGGGTTCCACACCTCTAGAATTTGTTCAGAGCCATTTTTTACAAGTGTTTAGAGAGATTTAGGGGAGAGTTTAAGTAAGTCCCTGCTTTATTGCCACCACCTTGGATCTGTCCCCTGGACCTTGATTTCTAATATGTAAGATGAAGGGGTTGAACATGTGATTTCTATTTTTCTTCCCAGCTCCACAATCTTATTCTATTCTATGTACATGGATCGATGATGCATGGCATGTGTCATTGCATTAAAAAATGGAAAAAGTAGACCCTGATAAAAATATACAAATCCTCTGTATTATAATATTGTTTATCAAGGGAGTTTTAAAATTATCATTCTATATAGCTATTTTTGGCTTTATATTAACAAAGAAAGAAGCATCACATTCTACAAAACAAGTCAAAACTCACCAAATTAGTAATACGTTTTAATTGTGTTCTTGTCTCTTTTAGCATCAGGGAAGATTTTGTGCAAACCCACCCCTCTCATGAACAGAAACCATATTCTAGCACACATAGAACTAGCTCTGCTTGTCCCATTTTCTGTGACCCCTACACCCAGCCTAACTGTGAGGCTAGATTAGAGAAATGTCTGTAAATATACTTTTCTTCCTGTCATCACACTTAATTCAACTTCCATTTGGAATTGAATTGATTGTATTCTCAAGAATACAAATTCTCCAGTCCATGAATTTTACTTTCCATTATCCAGATACCTTCAATATCTTTTATGAAGAAAGATGAATTGGTTTTTCTCCTTATTTGTTGAAAACTGGCTGTTGGTGGTGTAGCACATCATTAGCTGAATCATTTTAGAATATTCCTGAATCATTTCTTCCTATGATTTTGTTAAACTTTTGGGGTTAAACAAGCAAGATTTTTCCCGATAGAAGCCATGTTAAATTTACATTATCTGCTTGTTTATATTTAAATTCCAAGTGATTTCCTTATTAATAAGCTTTCCTTAAAATAAAAAAAAATAATCCTGGATACATAATATAAATAGAAAGAGCAAGAACAACAAACAAAATTGAATGCTATGTAACTATAATGATAAAGATTGACCATGAAAAAGGGAAGAGGACATGCACACCATCTTTACTACCTTCTTTATAAAGGTGGAAAACTACTGAGAGCACATCATGCTGTCAGAAATCTTTGATTGGTTAACTTTGTTGAATTGCTTTCTTTTCTTTCTTTTTTATTACAAGGCAAAGTTCTGTGGAGATGAAGAAAGGTGGGAATATATTTTAAAATAAAAATGATATAAAATGATATCAATAAAAATTAATAAGGGAAGATGGCAGAGTAAGTCAGAAAATTCCAAGCGCTCAAGATTTCCTCCCACAAAACTGTTAAAATAGCACCTTAGGGCAAACAAAGTGTGAGCGAAGACAAAGAAGAATAGGGGAACAACCAGGATCTTTCTAGGACAGTTTGAGAAGATCTGAAGAAAAATCCCAGGACCAGGTTTGGTGCCTGAAAGAAGTAAACACCTCCAGGCTAGGTTCCCTTCTGATAACAAGTAGGCAGGCCCCTTAAATAACTAGCCACAAGCCCTGGGGTTGGTTGGATTGAGAAGCTGCCTCAGCCTAAGTCACAGGAATTTTTCACCCCAGCATAGTGAGGGGACTCTTTCATTTGAGCCCAGGAAGATTGAGGAAACCTCTGCTGATGAGGAATGCCAGACCTAGCTCTGCTGTGAAGAACAGAGTGGGGGGGGGGCATGAGAAAGAACCACCACAGACCCAGTGAGTGCAGAAGTGGTGGGGCAGAAAGCCCCTGGCCGTGGGCACTTACAGGAGGTTGTTGGTCTGTCTTAGGTTCCAGGCTAGAGGACAGAACTAAAGATCCAGGGCAAGAAGCACCATTTCCCATACCTCAGAGTTCGAGGTGATTACAAAAATCAAATTATTGCCATAAAAAATGTGTGAGCAAAGGAGAAAGAAACAAACCATAGAAACCTACTATGGGAGTTGAGATGAAGGGGATGTATTGTTTATCACACAGACTTTCTTGAAATGAAAACTTGTTATGTATTTTGAATCTTTTCTTATGTTCTGCTATACATATGACATGTTTTTTTTTTTACTTTGCATTCAAATTTCAATATTTATGTTTATGATAATGATTCTTTTCAATATTTATGTTTGTGATAATGATTCTTTTCTCTATTCCGTATTTGTGTTCTGGGAAAATTAAAAAAAATACCAAAGAGGAGATGCAGCCCCATTCCCTGTGAAAAGATTAAAGGTTGACTTTAGTCAACATTGATAAGGTTCAGAAACATGTTGTGTTATTGACTTCCCCTCACTGGTGCCTATTTATTTCTCTTTCTTGTTTTTCCTTAACAGACAAGCATTTTTGAATCTACCCAGTAATGCTGTTTCTTCTCCCATTGTATTTTATATTCTATAATGAAAATAGCTTATTTTCCTTTTCTCTCTGTAGCTCAGTGTCAATTGGTCAACTCTAACTTCTTCCTCTTGCTATCATCACCCCCACCCAAACTGGTTCTGTTCTGCTGCTTTATTCTTTTTCAGTATTTTGAAGAAACCAAACTCTTTTTATTACTTGTGAAGATTTTTTTTTGTCCAGAGTAATTTCTCTTATTTGGACTTTGAGCTTTAAACATTCACTTCCCTGATCAATTCACTTATACTTTGTTTACATCTGGTTTTCTAGATAAATAAAACAAAATGTTTTTCCCTACCTCCAGAATTTTTTCTCTATCATTATCTATGTTTCCTTTCTCACTTTTCCAAGAAAATAAACCCTGAAGCATGACCTCCAAATATGAAAGATGTGGTAATGGAAATGACAACAATATGATTCCTTTATATAACTTATGAGTATTTGGGAACTAGAAAAATCCTCTAGAGACCTAGCCACTTTATTAGACAGAAAAAAGAAACTGATACGCTTGATAACTTTGCTCCAATATGACTATTATCTTCTTTTCTACTTTGAATGGGATTTTTCATCTCTAATTCCCTGATATTACTATTTGAAACCTGAAATACCTGTCCCTGAGATGTTAGAATTGACCCTATTTGTGCTAATTATTTCATCCTTTCTCTATTTAAGTGACTCATTTGGCAATTGTTAACCAGATGCCTAAATTCTGATGAAGCACGCCAGGCTTAGGTTCCCATACCTCAGTGCCACTAGGTAGGACCATGAATCTTAGCTGGATTGGAGGAATGTAAACACTTGAATTGTTCCAATGAAACTTATTTCCTCAGAAAATGTAAGCTTACCTTGTACTGTCTGCTTATAAATAAAACTCTACCTATTTGTGATTTGTTATCTATATTTATGTATTAATAAATAATATATTAGTTAATAAATGACCTTAAAAATATTTCAGTGGAGCTTGTTTCATCCTGTAATAACAAACTTTTCAAAATGATAATAAAACTAAGATACTACAATTGTTTCCTCGAATTGTTTATGTTATAATTTCTTTAAGAAATAATTTTAACTCAGTCAATCCTTACACCTTACATCAGTAGTAAACTCTGTAACTCTTCTTAGTCGATTCTGACAAAAGTCTATGTGTCCTTTGTTCCTTAGTACTTAGACTTTCTTTTAACCTAATTAACTATTGTCTGCCTTAGTTAGGCTACATATAACTTTTTTCCATCCAGTCAACCTCTAGTTTAATGATGAATACTTTTTGATTATCATTTCTGTCATTTTCTTCACAGTCCCATTACAACAAACTTTTTCCAAAGCAATGTCTCCCAGTTCTCCCACCTTGATGAGAAAATAGAGTCATATTACAAATTAGGCCTGTACAACCTGTGGCTCATGAGCTGTAAATAGCCCTTGAGTAAGCCAAAGGATTTCAGGCAGCCATGGCAAGTGTAGAGGATGTTTTCCTCTACATTTTTCATGGGCCACTCAAAATCCTTTGGTGTGCTGCAAGTGGCTTGGGTCCATAAGTGGACCTTGGACAGCAGGTTGTGTAGGCCTATTCTAAATTGACTTACTGCTTGAAAGCAACATTCCTTTTTCTTTAATTAGTTATATGCATTGACAGGCTTAACACTGTATTGCACCTAGTATAACATAAAATAAAGCATTAGGAAAGAATATTTATAATGATGTAGCTGTACAATCCCCTGAAAATTCTAAAATAAACCGTGCAAATCAAAATTTCCATGACATGGAAATTATGGCTCACATGAACCACAAAATGTACAACTAACCATTTTTTTTTGATTCTCGTGATCTCTAAAACTTCTCAAAAATCAAAAAGAAATGCAAAGGACTTAAAGCATTTTTAGCCATCTGCATTGCCTAGTACAAAGATGTCAATTTCTAAAAATCAATAGAGGCCATTGAGGCAATTAAACCTTATATAACATTTCCTTCAAGTAGTATATTGACTCATTAAACTACATATTAACATTATTTATGTGTTACTGTATTTTTATTTATTTTGTTAAATATTTCCCAATTATATTATGTCTTATGCCTTCTGCTTGCAGTCATGTATTCAACATTTCTAGTCTAGCATGCCAAGAACCCTAAAGAGGTAACAATTGCATTAATTAACAACAGAGAAGTGTAATCTTTAATTTCTAGCTTGCTCACTCAGTGTGGCTCCCCAACTGCTCACCATGCTCAGTCAAAAAGAATGAACAAGCCAACTCATAGGCTTGTAAAAGAATTCACTTCTTTGCTCCTCCCATCCCCCATTCTAAGCAGTGAATGAAGACAAAATGTCATTAAGTTATTGTGGCTTGCACAGCAGTGAGACAGCACTCTGTGTTGCAACAGAGCTCAGCTGGAGAGCTAAGGAATGAATGAAAATGGGGCAGGACACACATATGTGTGGCACTCAACTCAACCTGAGGCAAAGAGCCCATAATCCATCTTATACCAATTCTATCTTCCCAAAGTCATTTAGGGTATAGGCTGAGTCAGCAATAGGGAACCTGCAGCCTTGAGGCTACATGTGGTCTTCTAAGTCCTTGAGTGGTATTTTTACTGAGTCTAGTTTTATAGAATGAATCCTTTTATTAAGGGGATTTGTTCTGTGAAGTTTGGATTCAATAAAAGGTCCACACTTAAGGACCTAGAGGTACACATGTGGTGGCCTTGAGGCTGCGGGTTCCTCACCCCTGGTTAGAACTGTCAAACTTGGGTTATATATTATGAGAAGGGATTAAGATGACTTTAAGGCCTAGGCTCCAGAGAAACCACAATTTCTGATTCCCTGAAATTAGTAAGAAAGTGGGTAATAGGGGAATATAAGAGGGAAAAAAACTAAAAATTATTGCATATTTGATAATTTAAAAAGGAAAACCTTAATTAAATATCCTAAACTTAAGTAGATAAACCAACAAGAAAGATACTAATAAAAGAAGGGAATATATCCTTCATATCAGCTAAAAGAATCCAGAGAGATATGAATAAATATTGCAAGATGAAGCAAAATGAATTAGTACGGGAAGAGGTAAAGTACCTGGTAGATTCCAAAAAGAAATATGGAACCACAGCTGAGTGTTACTGGATGATTCAAAAGACAAATAAGACAAAAAAGCTGAATTTATGATGTTCACAGAAGATATAACTGCCAGAATAGAAACACTTGAATCTAAGGTAGCAAGGCTCAGCAAAGAAAAAATAGAGAATAATTGGTTGCGAATGAAATACACAGAAGTGAAGGAGAATCTAAAGAAGAGAAGGGAAAAAGTAATGATATCATAAAAATTAAAGGAAATATTAATATCATAAAAATATGATCTCCATGCAAGCAAACTGGTTTGCTCTCAAAAACACAATATGAAAGACTTGAAGATTATAATTCTCCCAGAAGATCACAAGTCAAGCAAACTGAAGACAATAAATGCAAGAAATCTGGTCAGAATGTATAAACTCAGAAAACAAACTGCAAACCAAAAAAATCTAGATTGCTCCTGGGGAGCAGGGGAAACTATGCTGCAAACTCCAAGACATAGAGTGGTTAAATTTAACACTTCCTATGACAAACAACACGTTTTGTAAGCAGGTAGGAGAAAGACCCTCAAATGCAAGGGGAAGAAAATAAAAATAACAGAAGACTATTCTGAACCAACCAGAGATAATTAAATTAATGTGTTTCATTCTCTTTGACATGAATTCATTGTCACATGCACATTAATAACATTATTCTGGTTCAGTTACATTATTCCCGGATTTGTATTACTATGCAAAGTATATTGGAGACTCAGATTTGAATCATTCATTTATCTCATTCTTTTAATGAATATAAACAGAAGTAAAAGTTGATTGTTGACCTTCATAACTGAAGACGACCAAAATGACATCACTATGTTGAGGTCAATGTACAGTGTGCCTGACTGTGGCCTATCGGACCAATATAATCTGCAAAAGCTCTACAACAGGTCAGGCACAAATAGTTTCTAAGAACATTTGGAATGGGGATGTCTCTAAATTTGCACATCTCACATTTCTTTTGACCTTCTGCAATTCTGCTTTGCTCTTAGGGCACAGCATTTACTTTGATGTGAGCACACCATGCTGAGCAGTCCTGTGCCAGTGTCTCCGATGTTTGAGAATCAAATCCAAAGTTATTCAGAGTGACCTGGAGAATGTCTTTATATCACTTCTTCTGACCTCCACGAAAGTGCTTGCTTTTGTTCTAGGTCTCTCTAAACTAGTCTTTCCGACAAACAAATGTTTGAGATTTGAACAATGTTACCAAGCCATTTGAGTGGCCACCTATGCAGTATGGTTTGAATGCTTCGTAGTTCAGCTTGAGAAAGGACCTCAATGTCCAGTATTTTATCCTCCCAGGTAATCTTTGGAATCTAAGACAATTCAAATGAAATGATTCAGTTACCTGTCATGGCACTACTATATTGTCCAGGTTTCATAGGCACATTGAGGTCAATGCAACATCTTTGCAGATTTTCAGTTTGGTAGGCAGCCAAATACTGTTTCTCTCCCACATTTTCTTTGGGGCCTCTCAAACATCAAACAAGCTCTGGAAATTGTATATAAACCTCATTTTCTATGTGTAAATCCTTGGAAATTATATTGTAAAGGTAAGTAAACTTAACAATAGCATTCAAATTTTTTCCATTTGCTAAGACCAATGTTTCGAAGAATACGTGGTGCAGTGGTGGCTGCTAGAGAACTTGATTTTTTGTTTTTGTTTTTTGTGTCAATTGTCAGGCTAAAATTAGCACAAGTTGCAGAGAATTAATACTCTTTTGCATTTGAGCCTCAGGTTGCATCTGTAAACAAAAAGTTGTTCACCAATACTCTCTCCACTTTTGTCTTGGCTTGTAACCTTTACAAGTTAAATAATTTACCATCAGTGCTATAGCTGACCTTGATACTTTTTTTGTCCATGTTGAAGGTGTTCAACACTGAAAGCATAATGATAAAATGCATGGAAGCAAGCACACAGCCTTAATTCTTTCCATTGGTAATTGGGAAAGCACAAGAGCATCATCTATTAATCAGAACCCATACAAGCATATTGTCATGAAACTGGCACAATACTGATGATCTTCTCCAGGCAACTAAATTTTCCACAATCTTTCATAATCCATCATTGTTGGCAATATCCTTGGCTTTGGCCAGATCGATGAACATTGTCTATTGACTTCTGTTCTGCTTCTGGCATTTCTTCTGGAGTTGTCAGCAATGAACATCACATCAACTATTCCTCGACCTATCTGAAACCCAACATGAACTTTCATGGATATGATCACCTTCTAGGTAAAAGATCAGCCTATTAAAAAGAACTCTGACAATAATTTTGCCAGCAATGATTAGAAGAGAGACACCCTCCTCCCCATAATTGTCACAAGACAATATTTCCTTTACTTTTACAGAGATGGGCTATGAAAGCATCATTGAACTCCTGGGGGATAATCATCACTTGGCATATCAAACAGATGACTTCAGTCAGGTTTTTGTATGAGCAGTGGACCTCCTGCCTTATAAATTTGTGTTGGAATAGAATCAGCACCAGGCAATTTGCCATATGAGAAGAGCTTAATGGCATTCAAAATCCCTTTTTCCAGTTGAAAATTCAGCTAGAGAAGGATTGACTTTGATCTGAGGTATACAGTCAATAGATTCAGCATTGGTTGATGATGATCTGTTGATAACATTACCAAAGTGTTCAGCCAATCTCTCCAGGATTGTATTCCTATCACTAATCAATGTGGCTCCATTAGCACTGAGTAGTTAAGATGCGCCATGGGCTTTGGCCCACAAATAACCTTCAAGGTATCATAAAAGTCCTTGGATTGTTACTGTCAGCATAAAATTGAATTTCATCTGCCCTCTTACTTAGTCCAGAATCCCACATTTCTCTAAGCTTCTCTTGCACTTTGCTTTTGATAGAATTAAATGCTGTGTTCGTAGAGATTGGTGAACTATATCCTACTGGTCTACTCTACAGAGTTCTAGTTTTTCCTTTTATAGCTTCTTAATTTCCCCACCATTTTCATCAAATCAAACCTATTCCACTGGGGAAGTCTTTAGATGCTTGGGGTAGACACTCTACTAACTCACTGTCAGATCTGAGGCCTGTTAGTTACGCTCAA
This sequence comes from Phalanger gymnotis, assembly GCA_028646595.1. Taxonomy (NCBI): domain Eukaryota; kingdom Metazoa; phylum Chordata; class Mammalia; order Diprotodontia; family Phalangeridae; genus Phalanger; species Phalanger gymnotis. The sequence goes on along the minus strand of JAQQSZ010008182.1, from coordinate 3,101 downwards.
CCAGGTTTCATCCTTTTGCCAAAACAGTTTTACCAGATTTTTACAAGATAGAGCCATTACACATGCTATAGTTTCTTGGAGCCACAGGTGAGATTTGTGTGGCAGGTAGACACAAAGGTGGAAAGCAGCCTTCACACCAGGTGTACTAGTCTTCTCTTAACACTCTATATGCACCACAAGTAGAACTAATCTCCTGATATTGGCACTAACTCATTCATTTTTATTATACGTACCTATAGAGTGCTATCCCTTTGAATGCCCTCCTTCTCAATTAGAGTGCTGTGTTTGGACTCAGGATACCTATTTTCAAATTCTTGCTCAGTCATACACCGGCTATGTACTCAGTCAACCTCTCAAAGACTCAGTGTTTTTTTCCTATGGAAAATCAAAATATTATCACCCATTCTAATTTCCTTATATTTTTGTCATGAGGAAAGCATGTTGAAAATTACAAAGCATTCTACAGTTATAAGGTCTGATTACAGATTTAGAATAATAAAAGATGTTAAAGATCATCCAATCTAATCTTCACTTTTACAGATAAAGAAATTAAGACACATCTGTGAAGTGAATTGCCCATAATTCCTCAGGTAGTAAGTGTAGTGGTCAGATTCAGGGTCAAATACACTGTAACACCACACACACTTTACTCCATTAGCAGTAGGTCAATACTCTACTTCTTGGTTGCGGGGTATCTGGCTGTTTCATGAAAAGCCTATGCTCATCATCTCTGCTCTTTGTTTATGTCACCACTTCCCTTCCCCAACTCTGCATTTGGAATATCTTACTTATTCCCATCTGGCCCTCTAAATTTTACATGTTTGCATACATAAATGCGTACATAGATACACACACACACACACACACACACACACACACACACACATATATATATATATATACACATATGTATGTTCTATATAGGTATATGTGTATACATATACACGTTTTTTCAGAGCTCAGTTTCAGTTCCACGTCTTCTATGACATTTTCCCTTAATACCCTAACTTCTACTCAATTCCTTTTCTCAATTATTTCCCATTCCATGTATTCAATATACCTTATTTGTTCTATGATTGTTTCATTTGTTCTAATGTTGCCTCTTCAATTAGATTGTAAGCTTCTTGAGGTCAGGCTTTTGCAACTCTCAAAGTGCCAAAAAAAATACTCCAGAAATACTGAGGAACTGACTGATTCTGAATTCATGTTAAGGTGTGTTAAGGTCTTGGTATTAATGGGTCACTTACTTCTTCTCCTTTTGTCCTAGAAGTACCTTCCCTACAATTATTTGGGAGGAACTTTCTAAACTAGTTCTCTCAAACTAGTGAGCTCCTGATAAATGAGACACTCACTTAATTGTGTCGATAGCCAAGATGTTCTTTCAGTGCAATGCATTTTGCTAACTCTGAACAATGGATAAATGACTCATCTAGTCTGTTTAAACGACCTGTTTGCTGTTATCTGCACACCGTAATTTACTGAAGGAAATTGGATTTTGCTGGCCTACACTTCCTGCCGCATGGCAGTGCTTTGTTCACTTCAGGCTTCTTCCCTCTTCTACCATGGCCACTAAATGAGTCAATCTTCCACATGGTACTTTTAAAGTCTAATACTTTGTACAGAACTTTTTTATAGTACCTATAAAATTAAAATGAATATCTGACTGCAGAGAGTATTCTCATAAGTCTCAGAAAATGAAGATAGATGATATGTTAAGAAAATGTTGCCAGAAATGTGCCAGAAATCAGAGGAGTTGCCCTATATAATAGCGTTCCTAAGTGATTTAATTTCATCTTAGGGACACTCATGAATTACAAGATTCTTTACTGAATACTGAGACAATGTCTACATGAGGGGAACCAAGCCTACTGGCAAAGAAAAGTTGCCGTAGAGAATTTATGAAATCCTGTAGACTGCTGTTGCTGAAATAGCAAACCAAAGAAACTTTTCTAATCAGCTCTTGAAGGAAAAAAAACAAAACAAAACAAAACATTTGATTTACTCAATCAAATGATCATGGAAAAAAGTTTTGTTTTTTTTCAGTGTCTATTAAATGGTCAAGTCACACAGAATGATTTGAGGTCCTTGACTTTTATTTTTTTTTATAAATTTTATTTAATATATTTAGTTTTCAGCATTGATTTTCACAGGAGTTTGAATTACAAATTTTCTCCCCATTTCTTCCCTCCCCTCCACTCCAGGATGGCATATATTCTGGTTGCCCTGTTCCCCAGTCTGCTCTCCCATCTGTCACCTGACTACTCTCCCATCCCCTTTTCCCTTCCTTTCTTGTAGGGCAAGATAAATTTCTATGCCCCATTGCCTGTGTATCTTCTTTTCCAGTTGCCTGCAAAAACTTTTTTGTTTTTGTTTTTGAACATCTATTTTTTAAAACTTTGAGTTCCAAATTCTCTCCCCTCTTCCCTTCACACCCACCTTCCCTAAGAAGTCCAGCAATTCAACATGGGCCACATATGTATCATTATGTATAACCCTTCCACAATACTCATGTTGTGAAAGACTAACTACATTTTGCTTCTTCCTAACCTATCCCCCTTTATTGAATTTTCTCCCTTGATCCTGTCTCTTTTCGAAAGTGTTTGTTTCGGATTATCTCCACCCCCATCTGCCCTCCCATCTATCATCCCCCCTTTTTTGTCTTCTTCCTCCTCCTTTCCTGTGGGGTCAGATACCCAACTTAGTGTGTATAGTATTCCCTCTTCAGGTCAAATCTGATGAGGGCAGGATTCACTTATTCCCCCTCACTTGCCTTCTTTTCTCTTCCTACAGAACTGCTTTTTCTTGCCACTTATGTGCGAGATAATTTACCCCATTCTATCTCTCCCTATCTCCCTCTTTCAATATATTCCTCTCTCATCCCTTATTCATCTTCAACTCACTCTGTGCCCTCTCTCTCTCTCTCTCTCTCTCTCTCTCTCTCTCTCTCTCTCTCTCTATATATATATATATATATATATGTGTGTGTGTGTCTGTGTGTGTGTATATACATACATACACATACATATAAACATACATACATACTCACATATACATATATATACATAAACACACACATACATATATATATATGCATGCGTATG
>JAQQSZ010008181.1:0-13114 GCA_028646595.1 Phalanger gymnotis | reverse complement strand
GTTTTCGCTGCCTGGCCATGTTCCCAGACAACTTACTTGACCCTTGAGTTTTTCAGTGGGGTATGACTGCTTGTAGACTAAAGAGTTCTATGTTCCACGCTTGGGGGGGATGCACCAGCTCTGCCTCACCAGCACTCCTCCTTCTCCAAGAACCCCCAACCCGGACTGGACTTAGATCTTCAGCAGGCTCTGCACTCCTGCTCTGATCAGCCACTTAATTCCTCCCACCAGGTGGGCCTGGGGCCAGAAGCAACTACAGCTGTAGTTCTGTAGCTGCCCCACTTCCGCTGCCCCTGGGTGGTGGCCGAACCACAAACTCCCTGTCCCCAGCAGCTTTTCCCACTAACCTTCTCTGTTGTCTTTGGTGTTTGTGAGTTGAGAAGTCTGGTAACTGCTGCGGGTCACTGATTCAGAGCGCTAGGGCACTCTCTGCCCAGCTCCTGGTCTGGTTGGTCCACGCCACCCATGCTGGGCTCTGCTTCAGACCTTCTTTGGGGGAACTCTGGAAAGAAAGAAAATTGACTGTGGCAGATAAACAAGTAGGGATCCAGGTGAGATCAGGGATTCTTTCTTGGTTGAGCTCCTCGGAACAGGAATACTGGCCTGCAATTATATCTATCTGCCCTCCTAAATATTGATAGTATAGATTAATGATTTTTAAGTTCAAACTGCTTTCCTGATTGATATCACTTAAAGCGGAAGGAGTACCCTGTAGTAAGAAGGCAGAATTTATGATTTCAAAGAGAATCATAAATATGTCTGAATGATTCAGAACCACAGGATATAAGGAATTCTCTAAGTAGAAGGCAGAAGGATTAAAGCATTTATTCAGGCTCCAAAGTAACAGACCCACGAACCAGCCTCCCCATTTTGATATTTTGATCAAAAGCTTCTAGGCTCAATAAGTCCACCTCACAAGAGTAATCAGGAGGCCACAGTAAAACATGATGGTATTAAACCAAATCATATTCATGCTTCCCCTCTCTGGTAAGAAGATTACCCACTGGCCTCAAGTTTTGCTCAGCACTCCTCGGTCCACACACTGGTCAGCTCTACTTCCGGGTTGGCTCTGGAGTCAACACTTCCCCTTAGCCAGCCCCACCTGGGGCCCCACCTCAGTCATCAATCCACACCTACATAGGTTTTACACCTAATAGGGCTTTGGGCCTGGGGCTTAGCACTTAGCAAGATTCAGTGAAATAGCTGACTCATTCAAAGCAAACAAAAGCCAAACTCCTCAAGGGCACCTGTTGAACTAAGTGCTAAGGAGCCCATTTTGCTTGCCAACACATACCCCAAGCTTATTTTTGAAATCTTGACCCCTTTCCCACAAGATGCTAATTATGGAAATGACTATCAGAACTCGTTAATAGCGAGTAAACCCAACTTATCCGAACAGAGAACAAACAGAAATAAGAGAATTATACTGATTATAATACACTAGACAATATTCAGAACGAACAAACTCTCCTTCTAGGAGCAAGATAGCTCAACCAAGAAAGAATCCCTGATCTCACCTGGATCCCTACTTGTTTATCTACCACAGTCAATTCTCTTTCTTTCCAGAGTTCCCCCAAAGAAGGTCTGGAACCACGTATGTCCTCTCTCAAAGCAGGAAGTAAAAAAAAAAGACTTTTCCCTCTAAAATTCTCCAGCCAACTTTGCACCACACACAGGCACCCTCTACAGAGTGAGTCATTCTCTCCGGCGAGGAAAGTCACCTGGAGATGCAACCTGACGATTAACTGTTCCTATGAGCATTCCAACAATAGCTATTGAAGACTCTACAAAGCAAATTTGTCACCAAAGTCCTTGGCATTGTCAAATGTTTCAGCATCAGAAATTGATACGATTTTATTAGTGAAAATGACAGTAAAGAAGAGGCATTATCATCTGCTTGGCCACTGACCCCTAAGGACCATGGGAACTTTCAGTCTGACAACTTACAGCTGAAATCTTCCATATTACTGTCTCCACAATTAACACATGAGCTCTTTGATATCAGGGACTGTCTTTTTTTTTTTTTCTATTTTTATCCCCAGAGCTTAGTACATAGTAAGTGTTTAATGAATTCTTTATTCATTCATTTATTCATTCTAGGTTTGAACCTAGAATTACATTCAAGAATGTTGTTAGCTGCATTTTTTGACAGAATAAAGAACTAAGTATTGTGATGGATAAAAAGTTCAGGAGACATAGTTTCTGGGTAACATACAATTACTTTATTCATTATGGCTAGCAGATAATTAATAAAAAGGTCAGGTCATTTGTCTGTCTCTCCTAAACCAAAAATGGATCATGGCAGTTTCTTGATGTTTATATGCCCTTGGAAGAGTGGGCATTCCCGATAAGTGGCATTCAATTCTGATTGGTTAACAATTATAATGAGAGATTGACTTATTCTAATGGGAGACTGGGGAACATGTCACTCCCAAACCACCCCCAGCTTTGGGCAATCTAGACAAAGAATCTAAGGGCTACTCCCACCCCCCAAATTTGAGTAGAACAAAATGGGCTGGAATTCACTCAGATTAAATTCTTTGTAAAGTTTTTCTAATTGGGTGGAACAACAACTCCACCTAGGTAAGATGGTCTAGGTGGCTAAATTTTGGGGCATGGCCAGAGATCTCCTTGAAAGAGGGGACTTTAAGTGAGGAAATAGGAAAAAGGAAAACACCCTGCATCTCACCAATAACTGGTTATTTAATGATCATTTCTCTCATTATAAAGGAGGTGTCCATCAGCTAGGGAATGGTTGAACAAACTATGGTGTGTTCCTGTTGATCTCCTTGCCTCAAATCTCTCTATACTCACACTGACCATATCACCATATTATTCAATAAACTCTGATGATTTTCTCTTACCTTCAGAACGAAATACATTATTAAATACTGTTCTCGATTTTTAAAACTTTTTGTATCTTGGCCTCTTCTTCCCTTTCCGGTCTTCTTGCAATTTGTTTGCCTTCACACACTCTACAGTCGGCACTAACCTTGCTCTTCACACCTGACACTGCACATTGTCCATTTCTGTGCCTTTTCACTGGCTCTTGCCAGTGTTTGGAATGTTCTCCTTCCTGACCTCTGCCTCCTAATTTTCCTTATTTCCTTCAAAACAACTAGGAGAAATTGAATTTTTACAGAAATCAAGGCCTTGAGCAAGTGGAGTAAGCCCCTTGATGGAATTTCAGATACCCTCTAGTGAGTAAGTGTGAAGGGGATGGAGGGAGAAAAGGAATAAGCATTTATTAAGAACTTACTACATAACAGGTACTGTATTAAATACTTTACAAATATTATTTCATTTGATTCTCACAACAACCCTGGGAAAATAGGTACAGTTTAGGAAACTGAAGCAGATAGGAGTTATGTGACTTGCCCAGGGTCACACAGCCACTATATTTTTGAGGCTGGATTTGAATTCAAGTCTTCTTGACTCCACCAGTCCCAGCATTCTATCCCCTATGCCACCTAGCTTTGTGGGATGCTTTATGATATGACTAGGTCTTCCTCTTGCAGAGGTGGAGAAACAAATGTAGAGTAGAGGGGAAGAAGAAACCCAGGGATCCCAAACCAAAGTGCCCAGGGTGAGGCTGCCTGGAATGAATTCGCAGACACAAGCATTCTTTAAGTCAAGGAGGCAAAGATTTATTATGCTTTTTCAGCGGGCAAGAGTTCTTAGGGAAGCTGCAATCATACAGAGGTGCAGGGGGAATCTTTATAGAAGCTAATAGGGGATTAAGGGGGTGAGGGGGAATGTCAGTTAGGTGTTTGCGGGTGGGATTAGGGAGTGGTTTAGGGCATGTTCAAGGAGTGGTTAGTTCTTAAAGGAATATGCACATTTAGTATCTATTGCGCAAGTGTATTACCCAGAGTTCTCTAGGAAATAGCCCCCAGGGAGGTTACTGGGGATTGCGGTCTTTACTCTGAAACACCATGAAGTTTACTCTCTGTCAGGGCTAAAGGGGAATCTCTATATGGTTTCTTATCTAGGGTCTCGTTAGACAAAACACTATCTCTAAGATACATGTTAGAAAGGTCAGTGAATAGTAAATATGGTTATGACTCAGTATACAGTCAATTATCAGCATCTGGAATTCAATCTATGAATTATAGAATGGGTTGGGAATAAGATGTATTTGTGAGAACCGGATGTGCTTTGGAATTGGGGTTCAGGCACAGGCACCCAAGCAGAGGCTGTTAGAATTTAGGGTCCAAGCACAAGCACCTCATTATTCTGATCCATGAAAATCATACTGTCTACTTTGGTTACACTAAGGACAGCCTTGATAATAACTGACATTTTGTAGCGCTTTACAACTTGCAAAGCACTTTACCTTCATTATCTTTGTAACCGTTATTTTGAATGTCTATCTCAAAGAGACTTTAAATATTGTTGCCATAGCTGTAAGAACTTGGAATATCAGGAGAAAAGCAGTTTTGTGCTGGTAGTTCAGAAAGTCAGCTGAGAATGTGTTATTATAGAATTGGTTGAGAAAATGGCTTAATATGAATCCCCTCACTCTATAGAATGAGAGAGACTGTTTTATCGGTGATCTTGGAGGATCTATGAAAAGTTTGTGGAGAGGTCAGGGAGAAAGAAAGTAAAGACTACCTTCTGTCTTGTGAGAACTGTGGTTAAGTGTTATATTACGAGCAAATCCTAGAGAGAGAAGTTTATAAAGAGAATTTTAATAAGAGTTTGAGAGAAGTTGAAAAACTATTTGCTATCAAATTCTCCAAAGGTTGTGCCAATTCCTAAAAGGTATTCTTCATCCAGCCATTTGGTTTTTCCACTGTGGATTGTTAATCTGATCTCTTTTGAGTGTTTGTGGCTCTCATTAAACTCTGTAGTTTTCTAAGTCTTGTTACAATTAGCATAATCTTAACTTTGAATAGCAGCACCTGGAGAATTTCAGTATCTATAGGGAATCCCTCTTCCATTTGGACTCTGCCAAGGACATCTTCCATAATTGTGGCAAACACCTTAGGTGAATGTATGTATCTATTTTATGCTTCACTTGATATGAATGATCAAAAAATTGTTGATTTTATTGAGCAAGAAATCTTGTATTATCTAAACATAGGTGTAGAAGACACCCTATTGGGAGAAAACTTTTGTTTTACTAGTAAAATAATTTTTTTGTGTTTTTTGTTTTACTAGTAAAATAAGTTTTTTTATAATCAACAAAAAATAAACGCAGTGTGTGCTCTGAACCCTTTAGTATGAGTGTGAAGATACGCCCTACTATACAAAATTGTTTACAAAAGCCACCTATTCACTTCTCATATTCTTCATCAATAATATCCTTGATATATGTGTAGGATATTTTAATAGAAATTTTATAATGATGAGAGAATAAGTATATGGGTCAATAGTCCAATGATCTCTCAATCGCCTTATTCTTGGTAATGATACTGTTCATGATTTTTGTAAGTAGCATCTTCTCTCCTAGAAATCAGTTCTGAAATACTTTAAAAATTGCATAATCTCCAGCATGGATTTTATCTGTCTGTATTTAATCTGGAGCACTTGCTATTCCTAACTTCTTGTTCTTAGGTCCCTCTTCCCCTTATAGTACATCTGGCACTTAGATGTTGAGTCCAAAAACAATAGATGCACTGTCATTGATGCCATGAACACATGTCTACAGAAATGCTGGCCAATTCCCCAAAGGATAAGTGATCAAAAGATGTGAACGAAGAGTTCCCAAAAGAATAATTGCAAACTATTAGCAACCAAATGAAAAATAGCTCTAATTCACTAGTAACATGAGAAATGCAAATTGAAATAATTCTGAGGTTTTAGCATATTGACAAAGATATCAAGAGATGGAAGTATTCATTGTCAGAGGGTTTGTGAAATGGGCACACGTAGTCTTGGTGGAGCTGCGAGTTGATCCCACCATGGTGGAAAGCAGTTATTATTAAATTGTTCTTAGAAAAAAAAGAAGAGTGATTCAAATGTCCACACCCTTTGATCTAGTGATCCCACTGCTAGACATCTATCTCAAGAAGGTCAAAGACAAAAAGAACCCATACACATCCAAATGTTCATTGAAAGTTTTTTGTAGTGCAAAGAAATGGAAATAAAATAGGTGCTCACTGATTGGGGAATGACTAAATAAACTGTGTTATGTAAATGTTAATGGAATATTATTATTCCACAACAGACAATGAATGTGGAGAATACAGGAACCATTGAGAAGATTGATATGAACTGATGAAGGGTGAAATAAGCAGAATGTGAAAAATATACATGACTACATCAATAGAAATGGAAACAAAAACCTGCAACTAAATTCTTGTGTAATGTCATGTAAAGAACATAAAAGAACAAAAAAACTGTAACGAAATGTTGTGCAATAGAACGTTCATGAAGCTTAGCCTCAGAAAAGAGTTGAGAAAGTGCTCTTCTCTCCCTTACTTATGGAGATGGCGATGGGATATTGCATAGACTATCACACTCAGCTGATGTGTTGATTGCTTACGTTTAACTCCTCTACCTCCTCTTTTGTGTTCTTTGCTATAAGAGATTATTTTTCTGGGTAGGAGAAGGGAGAGGGATATATTTGGAAATGAAAGTGATGTAAAAATAAACATAATTTTTTTAATGCTGGCAAATTCATTTCAATCAATAAGTCTAGTCAGTCTGCTGGTCCATAAACATTTATTAAACTCCTACTGTATGCCAGGCAATGAGATAGAGACAGAGACAAAAATGAAATGGTCTCTATCCTTAAGGAGCCTACCTTCTATTAGTGAGATAACAACATACCCACATAATGTATGCTGTCTGTCATTAGGACCATACTCAAAGTTTTCCAAATCGGTAGGGCCTGCTGGAGCTTGTGCTCCACTGACATAATATTCATGAACCCAAAGAATTTAGAGTCTGAGCAATTATTATTTTCCATTAATATTAAAGGGGTGGCAGGAGACCAGGGGAAGCAGGCAAGAGCTGTTTTGACAATGAATTATAGCATTACTTGTTTTGTTTTACATCTTTCCTTGGGCTAAAGTGACTCAGCCTTATTTTTAATAATTTGATAATGGATCTTATTTAATCTCTTTGTATCCTCTTACCTAATCCTCCTTTACATTAAGGATTAGTGCAGAGAGGAAGATGCTGCCAGACAATGAATCACCTTTGCTTACCTGCTGATCCAAAAGAAACAGATATGAGGGCAGAAACACTAGAGAGGTTGGGAAACACACAAACCCTGATCAAAAGACTAAGTACAAAGACAAATTGTCCAGTCCACCAAGATTTATTACAATTTCTATTAGTAACAGACAGAATGAACAGCCCTGAAGGCATTCTAATGATATTCATCAGTGCAGCCTCTGCTAAATTCAAAGCTCATATAAGAAATGGACACCACTGACTTTGTCAACCAGACAAACAGGCTTTAAGCTATTTCTCCAGTTGGGGTCGGAGGAGTAGGAGAAGAATGAAGAAGGAAACGTAGGGAGAAAAGGAGAAATCTGGAGTTTGAACCACTGAGACAGCCCTATTGGGATTCTATAACCATGGGTCTTTGGGCAGTCGGAGGATAGCCGTGAGAAGGCTGTGGGCATTTGGTGCAAGGACTGCCAAAAGCAATAGAATGGGAACTAAAGACAAATTTAATATATTTTGTAATTTTGCCCAGAATTAGTTCTTCCCTAGTTATGCTTACAAAGTAAAGCTAACCTGCCTTTTCAGGGATCAAACCAGTGAGTTTGGCTATGGTTAAATGAGTTAATTTTAATTTACTCTTAACCTTACTCTGAACTAATTTTATGCAGCAGGGACTAAAAATCTCTCCCTTCCTTTGATAGAGCAGCTGGTCTATATCTTTTCCCTTTACAAGATGTTTGGAGAAGAATAATTTGAATAATCTGGCCCAGAGCCCCAAGGAAATAAAGGGGGGAAAGGGACAATTAGGGAGATGAAGTCGGAGCTCTCCTTGAATTCTTGGATCTAGAAAGAAGTGCGATGAGAGCAGGAAGCACACCTGCTGGACAATGGGGGAAAGAAGCAAACTAGTGTAAGTAAGCAAACAAGCTTACATTGTGTTGAAAACAAGGACTTGCTCATAAAGCACAAGTCAAGATAATTTCTTAGCCCTGAAGAAACCTTGCAAAATGAGACCTGGAGCTGGAGGGGGGCCATGCATGTGCTAAAGAAGGTTTAAGATGGACAGAATTGTAGTTTTGAACTATAAATGCATCTGGAGAGTCTTTCCATATAGGCCTATTGTTAGGGAACTGGTCCCCTGGGAAGGCAACAAGCATCATCTGCTGGAAGTTGAGGAGAATGGCAGAACTGGTCCAATCATTCTGGAAAACAATTTTGTAATTATACCCAAGAAGTAAGTCAATTGTGGTCCAGCAAATACCAAAGAAACTAAAGAAAAGGCCTGCATATACAAAAATATTTATAGCAGTGCTTTCTGTTGTAAAGAACTGGAAATAAAGTAATGACTGAACTCATATGGTAGATAAATATAATAAAATTATTACAAAAGTGCTACAAGAAATGACAAATGTGAAGAAATCAAACAAATTTGTGAAGACTTGTATGAAGTGAGGCAGAGTAAAATGAATAGAATCTAGAACAATTTGCACAATGACCACAATAATGTAGAAGGAAATAACCTTGGAAGACTTTATAACTTTGATCAACACAATGACCAACACTGACTCCAAAACATAGACTCCCAGACTGGGTGATACCACCCCCTGGGGGGCACTGGAATGATGGAGGAAGCGGCAGAAGCAGTTGGGGGACATTGAATAAAAATAAGGAGGTGGTGGAAGCATAAGGAAAGAAGATAAGAAAATTTTGAAAAACCATTCATACATGTTTCATCTGTTGTATAACAGAGTTAAAGTCATAGTGATTATATTATTTTCCAAATAAACACACAAAATGCAAGTTATAACCAATCAGTGGTCAAGTCTGCCCACAGGTCTTAACAAACAAATGTTGGTAGGTGTGACCATGTCACACATTGTCAGGAAGTCCAGTATGCATCAGGTAGGAATGTGTGTGTGTAATGACTTGTTTATAATGTGACACTATGCAGTTATACAATACAATACCTCATCATCAAAATTTCAATGAAGGAAAAACCCCACAAATTTACAATAAGTTATTAAATTTAAGCGCTCATCTAAAAATACATATTTTATGTTTTTTGAAATGATGCAAATTAAAAAAAACTGTTAAGATGTTAAAGAAAGTAGATTTCCAGGGTGCACTGAGTATTTTTTTAAAAGGAGGTGGTAGGCCACATAAGTTTGGGAACCTCTGCTCCAAAAGACTGATAACAAAGTATGCCTATATCTCTTGACAGAAATGATGTACTAAAGTTGGAGAATGAGATGCCCATTTTTTAAAGTTGTGGTTGGGTTGTTTTGCTTTCCTTGCTTATATTTCTTTGTTACAAGGGAGTGTTTCTATCTGCCAGTCAGCCAGGCAGTAAGTATTTATTAAGTATGTTCTATGTGTGAGGCACTGTGCTAAGCACTGGGATACAAAAGAGGGAAAAGATGGTCCCTGATTTCAAGGAGCTCACAATTTAATGGGAAATGGGTGAGTTAGTGTTGTGATTGAGATTAAAAGAACAACTAGAAAGAAAAAACATTAATAAAACATTAAAAATAGAAGAAAAAAGTTTAGAGGGGGATAAAAACAAAAAGGAAATTGCTGTTACCACTATTATAAATGTTACATAAATTTTTCAAAAGCAAGCTATTTGTAATAGAAGTTTGATATATAAGACTCCTTTTGTTTTTTCTTTGTATACTGAAATGTTTCTATAATTGCTATGTTAATTATTGCTAATTCAAATAAAAAAAAGAAAATTTAACGAAAAGAGAATGGCAAAGGTGTAGAAGATAGGGAATGAGGCTGGCAAAAGAGCAAACACAATAGGCTGGTGCTGAGAAGAAATAGGAAGGAGAGCTGTGGAGGATGGAAATAGAGAGCAAGGGCAGGGAGTGGTGACTGATGCCACCTGCTGAGAGCTTCAGGAAATAAGTCTTAATGTGGAGGAGCAGATCTCTATTGCCTCCTGTAGAAGCCCTATCCAGGACATAGCAAACCCTGGGTGTCCTTTGATCCATCTCCTTCCCAACAGTAGCAGGGCAGTGGGGCGTTGTGTCAGTTTAAATGAGAAAAGGCAGTTCTGGCTTATGTCCTTTCTGTCTCTGGAATGTGTGACAAGTAGCTCACCCTCCCTGGGCTTCCTGTGAGTGATGGGGAGGAGAAGCTAGACTACCTAAGCACCAAGACATCCTTGAGCACTCTGGCAACTAAAGAGATGAAATCTGAAGTGCCAAATCAGCTATCTTGCAAACTTCTTTGGTTTCTACATGGAAGTAAGGAGAAGATGGCTAGAGAGTAGAAAGTGATTCATTTTGATAGCCAATCATAAATCTATAAGACCAATGATGAAGAATGCTTCCCATATCTTGTCAGACAAGGGATGGACTAGAGATTCAGAATGAGAAGTACATTTTTTGAAGATACTTTTACATTGGACAATCATGGACAATTTTTGGATTTGTTTTATCAGATTATATTTATTCTAAGGGAGGATTTTATTTTATTTTTTGGAGGAGAGGGAGAGTTAGGGATATGGAAAGTAGTGATAATGATGTCCCCCAAAGAAGAAAATAAAATAAAGAGTGTTAATGAAACTTTTTGTTTTAATTCATAGAAGAGGTGGGACAGAGTCCAGAAGGTGGAGTGAGAGGAAAACATTTTTGTTTAGCCCTCCCAACATACCTCCTCCATAATAACCTAGAAAATGTGCTAGACCAAATTCTGATCCAGAAATCAAGAAAAGGTCACAGTCGAATCATTTTTTCCAGCCCACAGCAGGTTAGGGAGACAGAAAGAGAGGTCTGCGGATACTGGAGTCAGGACTGACCAGGAGCATTCTAGTGCCTAAAGACAGAAAGGGACCTGAGAAAGAGCACTGAAACAGGATGTACTGGAGTAGAAAGATCCCCAAGGAGCCTTGAACTAGTGCTAGGAGCAGGAATAGGTGCCATCTGGCAAGGCTTTCATCTACTATCCAGTTTTGGGTCAAAGACCCAGCATAGAAAGGAACAAATGGAACTGAGTTTAGGGCTTTAGCTGAATAATAAGCACATACATACACACACACACACACACACACTCATACACAAAAAAAATTCGGAAACTTAACTGTGTGGTTCTCAGAGCAGTAATTCAATTCTAACCATTAGCCCAGCACAGAAGCCTACAGCAAAAAAAGCAGGGCAGGAGACAAAACCAAAAGTAAGCTAGCAGATCAGTTGCTCTGAAACTAAAGAAGGCTTTAATGAGCTAACAGGGACTGAGTCCAGCAACACTCTACCAAAACTCAACTATACACAAGCCAACAGACACGAACCTGAGTCAAGAATTTGCAGAGCTCAGACCAGGAGGATTGGGAACAGACTTTGGAAGCACTAAAAACTTGTAGGCCCCCAGATTGAGCTGTGAAAGCAATAGAAACTCAGGCTAGAATTCTCCCAAGAAATGAGCACAGCAGTAACATAAAGTCCAAAGTCAAGAAGTAGGCTGGAAGAATAAATAAACCAAAAAAGTACCCAATGGTACTACTATGGTAACAGTGCTCAAGACACAAGCACAGGAAAAGATAGTGATTGGAAAACATCTACAAGCAAAGCCTCAAAGAAAAATGAAGACTGGGCATAAACATAACAAAAATTCTTAGAAGAGTTAAAGAAAGAGATTTTTAAAATATTTTTATTTATTTCCCAATTACATATAAATTACATATAAAAATTTAATATTCATTTTAAAAAATTTTGAGTTCCAAATTCTCTCCCCCTCCCTCTTGATTCATTGAGAAAGCAAGCAATATCATATTGATTATACCTGTGAAGTCATGCAAGGAAATAAAATTTTGGAGCAGCAGAGACAACAAAAAAGTTGGGGTGAAACATTTTTCTGGCCCAAGAAAACTTAAGAGGTCAATAGGAAAAGTTTGCAACACTGGGGTGGAGATTAGTCTGAAGTCCACACATGCAGCAGCAGCAGCTTTGGAAGCTCTCAGTCCAGATACGATGAGGGGGTTGGTCAACTGGTCAGAAAGAGATTACAGGGGACATTTCACTGGTATGGGTACAACTGGTGCTAATTGGCAACTCTATTACCCATACATAGTTCTGGGTCTCAGTTCCAAGATGGAGAGAAGCACTGGTGGTCAGTCACAAGGGACCAGTGGCCCTGGTTACAGTCCTATGGCAAAGATAAGTGTTAGCACATGCAGTTGCAAAAGACCAGAGGTCCTTCCTTGGTAAAGACCAGAATGCAGACCAGGAGAGCAGTGACTATATCTCTTCCAGGATCACACCACTTTGGAAGCACCAAAACCTTGCAGACCCTTAGAAGTAGCTCTGAAAATAGTAGCACAAAAAAACCTGAAGCATGGGACAGTGCTTCCCCACCCTGAGGAGAGCAGAGACTAACTTTAACATAAAGTTCAAAGTGAAGAAATAGGCTGGGAAAAGAAGCAAACATACTGTTCTTTCAAAAAAGAATTTGACCATAAAAAGCTACTCTGGTGGCAAGGAAGACCAAGATGAACTTAGAAGAAGACAACAATGTGGAAACAGCTACCTCCTTCCCCAAAAAAAGCCTCAAAGAAAAATGCTTATTGGACCCAAGCCCAACAATAATTCCTGGAAGAGATAAAGATAGTCCAATAATTTTTAAATTATCTCTCCTGGATCTATTTTCCAGGTCAGTGTTTTTTCCAATGAGATATTTCACATTGTCTTCCATTTTTTCATTCCTTTGGTTCTGTTTTATAATATCTTGATTTCTCATCAAGTCACTAGCTTCCACTTGCTCCAATCTCATTTTTAAAGTAGTATTTTCTTCAGTGGTCTTTTGGACCTCCTTTTCCATTTGGCTAATTCTCCCTTTCAAGGCACTCTTCTCCTCATTGGCTTTTTGGAGCTCTTTTGCCATTTGAGTTAGTCTATTTTTTAAGGTGTTGTTTTCTTCAGTATATTTGTCAGTATTTTTTTGGGTCTCCTTTAGCAAGTCATTGACTTGTTTTTCATGGTTTTCTCTCATTCTT
>JAQQSZ010008180.1:0-13114 GCA_028646595.1 Phalanger gymnotis | reverse complement strand
GCTGTCCTGCGGTGGAGCCCTGCTTCCCTCTGCCACTTTGTGGGTTCTGCAGCTCTAAAATAGGTTCAGAGCCATTGTTTTATAGGTTTTTGGAGGAACTTGGTGGGGAGCTCACGCCAGTCACTGCTTCCCAGCCGCCATCTTGGCTCCGCCCCCCTACTTTTTAAACATCTTAACAATGGCAATGCAAGTATTTTTCTTTTCCTTAGATACAATAAATATCTTTTACCTTTCGAAATTGAAGTTGAAGCAACTAGACACTGTCTTTTGTCTTATATCTCATAAATCTCTGTTACTCAGTAGATCAAATCTAAATTGTTTATCTGAATTTTTTACTGGCATTCACCAATGGCCACACTTCTCTACATACCGGTCCTACTTCATCAATCTTTTTAGATTTAGATGTTAGTTTAATAAGCATTTATTTTCTACCTCCTATATGTCAGACATGTGCTTTACAAATATTATCTCATTTTATTATCACAGCAATCTTGGGAGGAAGGTGCTATCATTATCTCTATTTTGTGGATGAAGAAATTGAGGCAAACAAGAGAATAGGGGACTTGCCCAGGCTTATAGCACTATTAACTGTCTATGCATAGATTTGAGCTCAGATTCCCCTGGCTCTAAGTTTAGGGTTCGATCCACTGCACCACCCAGCTGCCTTACTTCTTTTCTGTCCTAAATAGATCCTTGCTTCCCAAAATTAATATTTCCCTCACTGTGGTAAAACTCCTGTTTTATTGAATGTGATGTTCTCCTACTGTGGGACTGTCTCTTTTGTCTCTCAGTGATCCTCATTCCTTTACTCAGGCAATAGCAAATTTAAAACTAATTCCCAGAAGACTTTCATAAATAATATCACCAGTTGACCAAGGAGTAGAATCATAGTCTTTATACCTGAGTATTTTATTTCTGATTGTAGAGAGATGCTTGCAGATGGGTAAAATTAAAATTCTGGAGGTCAACATTCAAAGGGTTTGGATGTAGTAATAATAATAATTCAAAATTTTATGGCACTTTAAGTGATTTTATCACAATACCTTTGAGACATAGGTAGTATAAATACTATTATGGTTATTTTACTGAAGAGAAAGATAAACCTCTGAGAGGCTAAATGACTTAGCTTTGGCTACATGGCTAGTGTGAGAGCCAATATTTGGTATATTGCAAATGTAGCTTCTCTTAACAACATAATAAACATAAACCACTCCACTCTCCCTGACTCTGGTTTGTCCATTTTATCCTCCACTCCGTTGCAAAAGTGATTTCCCTAAAGATCAGGTTTGACCATGTTACCCCTTTATTTTTAAAAATATTCACTGACCCCCTATTACCTAAAGCATTAAATATAAAATCAAAAAATTCAAATTAATATTTCTATAAACAAAACTAGAAGATGAAATGAACAAATGAATGAAAAACTGTTAATAGATGCACGCTCTGTGTTTTTGGAAGAGGGAAGGCAGTGCAATTAGGTTTAGGTGACTTGCCCAATGTCACATAGCTAGTAAGTGTGTCAAGTGTCTGAGGTCGGATTTGAACTTGGATCCTCCTGACCCCAAGGCCAGTGCTCTACTCACTGTGCCACCTAGCTGCCCCCAATACATGCTCTTAATATAAAAATTTACTAGGTCCCAAGGACAGTTCTAAGTGCCAAAGATACAAAAACAAATGTAAAAGTAGTCCCTTTCATTTTGAGAGAGGGATATAGTATATGTAAGGGATTGGGGATCAGAGTGAACTATTTTCATTCTGAAAATTAATGGGATAATGAATATGGCCATAGAGGAGTAGATTGGGCCACTGCTTCCTGGAATATTGGTGGAATTGTTTTGATTATAGTTACAGAACTTACAGAAGGAGATAGTATATGTATGTGTTGACAGTGCTTCTGGTGAGTCTGTTGAGATGGCCAGAGAATAGGCAGTGAAGTGAATTATCAATGGAAGCTTCCTGAAAGAGCTGACCAGGTAAGGCACTCAGCAATTAGTGAAGTGAGAGCCCAAGGCAGAAATTCTGGAAATTAAATGTTTAAAATTTCCAGGGCATAATTCATTGTCTGTGAGGTAATGATAGCAACAAAAACAATAGCAAAAAATGAAACACCAGGAAAAAAAAGGACAATAATGCATATCACAATTATATAAGCACCACATAGGTATTATCTTATTTGATCTTCATGGCAACCTTGTTAGGTGCATTTATTCCCATTTTGCTTAGGAGACAATTGAGGTTGAAAGATTAAATGACCTGCCTCAGGGTCACACAGCAGACATATGTCCAAGGCATTATTCAAACCCAGGTCATCTTTACTCTAATACTGTATCCATAAAACGTTTAACAATTAAAAAGATGTCCAGGAAGTAGGAAGTGAAGTAAAGTATATCTTATTACTTCCTGAAAATTTCATCCAAATGAAAATATTACTTCCAGGTTCTTCCTGAGTGGCAAAAAAGGGAAACAGCAGAATTTGTTTTATCATGCAATCAAAGGTAACACAAAACATCACTCCATATGACATCTGGTCATCTCATCCCTAAGATCCCTTAGTATCTGGAAAAAGACTACAGAGAAATTAATTGCAGTTCATGCAGCAATATCTTTTGTAGAAGGCAAAGAAACAGAAAAAAAATCTATGGAGAACACATATTTGGATACTTAGTTATTTCCAGACAAAAGTGAGAATGTTGGAAAATATGGATCAGGGACAAGAAAAATGAAAGGGCTCTGCTATCTGAACTGCAACATAACCTCATACTTATTTATCGTGAATCCTTTCTTTGAGAAAAGAATTGGAATGCACTGGACATGCCGAGCACTGAAAAACATTGCACAAGATCAAAGTATATTTTAGCAGGCAAGAAAGAACTTATTACTCATGTGAGAGGCATCCATGAATCGGCTGTCCATGCAGAATCACACAACTGACTTGTCAGAGAAAAGTCAAAATTAATGCAAAACTAGAGAAAAACATAAATGTATAGCATGAAATTTAAACAGTTCCAATCTGACCTATTTAAACACATAATCAATGACTTTAAATAGGAAATAAGTAGGAAATAAAAACACAGATTACAAAAAAATTTAGAAGTTTAATTCATAAAAATTAATTAGTATAATAACAAGAATAAAAGAACTTATAATTTAGTCTACAAATATGGATCTATTTTCCAAGGAAAGAGAAAGCAAATCTAAGGACAACATAGATTTAGAATATAAACTTGCTTATAAAAGCTTAAAGAATGTTGGGGGATTATGAGGAATATCACATCCCCAAATTGCAAGAACTCTTGAAGATTGATAGATTTGGCTCTTCTCAACAATACAAAGTTGTAAGACAGCTCCAAAAGACTCATGATGGAAAAAGCTATCCACACACAGAGAAAGAATAACAGAGTCTGAGTGCAGATTGAGTTTGCTATTTGCTCTCTCTCTTTTCCTTTCTTTTTTGGTTTTGTTTCTTCTTTCTCATTGTTCATTCCAATGGTTATAATTCTTCTTTAAAACTTGACTATTATGAAAATAAGTTTAATGTGAAGATATGTATAATATGTAGAACCTATATGAGATTGCATGCTGTCTTGGGAAAGGGAGAGAGGGAGAAAATTTAGAACTCAAAAACTTGTGGAACTGAGTGTTGTAAACCAAAAATTATATATATATATACATATATGTATATATATATTTTTAAAAGGACTATATTTATCTCATAAAAAAGAACTCTTGAGGAAAAAAGTTTCTAGAAATATTGATGAGAGTCTTAACTAAACAAAATCATCTCAGTGACATCTAAGTATGCAATTGGATGGGGGACAAAAAAGATAAAAAGAGATCTGTAGAGATTTTTTAAACAAATTCCTTTTATCATTAAGGATAAATTCCTTTATCATTAAGGAAAGTGGAGCCACCAAATTTATACTCTAATGGTACCTTTTCAAATATGTTTCAATATGAAGAAGAAATGACACTGAAAAAAAATAGAGAAAGGAAGTTAAACCAGATTTAATATAACCAGCCAAAGTTCTTCCCAGAAGCTAAATGATTATAAAGGTATTAAGGGATTGATTCTCAAGGTATCAAAGGATAAAAAGAGATCAAAGTTATGGAGAAATCTCAGATCTTATTATGGTCAAAAATGGCAACCAAGAGATCACTGATGACTATTAATTCATATGCCTATATTCACCATTGAGACTTTTAAAAACATTCTACACACAGAAACGCATGAGCACACTTGCACATGCACGCACACACACACACGCAAACGCAAATGGGTAAGAGCTGTAGATTCTCCATCCAACTGCATGGCATAGTCTGGACAAAATCAGTGGAAGAATTGATGACTAAATAAAGCATTAAGCCCTTACTTTGTATAAGATGCAGTACTAAGCACCAGAGATACAAATTGAAAAGCAAGACAAATAATAGAACATTTATCACTTGAAATGGCATTAAAGACAGTCCATTGCCAAGTGTGTTAGTGCTACAACTTAAGAAGCATAAGTCCTTTCCAAATGACTTTCAGCTAATATCTCTAGAATGTGTCGTCTCCCCCATTAGAGTGTGATCTCCTTGGAGGCAGGGCTTGTCTTGCTTTTCAATTTCTATCTCTGGTGCTTAGCACTGTCCCTTACAAAATAAGTGCATAATGCTTTATTTAGCCATCAATTCTTCCATTATTTTTGTCCAGACTATGACAAGCACACGCACGTGCATGCGTGCATGCGTGTACACACACACACACACACACATACACACACACATTTTAGAGTCAATGAAAAGGACAGTGAATCTAGCCCAGATTCAAAGAGGAAGAAAACATACTAGGTTGCCTTTTGGAACTTATAATGTTTTAATGATCCCAAGGTTGAATATGGAGCAAAGATTTAGCTTTTATTTCGTTACCAACATTCCTTGGTGTTGTCATGTGGTTTTAAGTCATGGAAAACTAGGAGTCTCTAAAGAACTGAAATTGAAGATCCTTGAAAGTATCATAGAGAAGTCCATGAGAGGAGGGAACTGGCTGCTGCACATTATGAATAAGGAATCACAAAGACAAAGTTAGACAAAGAATGCCATCAAATAAATGAAGTAATCTTGTCCCAAGTAAGAAATAACAGATGCACTACCTACGTGCCACATTGACATCTTCAGAATATGAAGAGAATTCAAAGAAGTATTTTGATTTGTGACCTTAGAAGAACATATGAATAAGAATCTCATAGGTTGGGCAGGCACAGATGAGTTTTGTTCTGTATCATTAGAGTGATGTGGATAAAATCATAGGTCAGTGAACAAATATTTATTATGTGCCAGGCACTATGCTGGATGCTAGAGATACGAAGAAAAGGGAGAAAACTGTTCTGTCCTCAAGGAGTTCACATTCTAATGGAGAGATCATCTAAACACATCTACAAGATATATAGAGGGAAAATGGAAGATAATACATAGTAAGAAGCATTAGTTGCTACAGAGCCCGGTAAAGACCTTCATTAGAATATTTCGCTATCTATTGATATAACACTTTCTTCTGGCTGTATACAGTGCTTTCATTGCTTTTTTCTCATTTAAGTATCACATAGAGTTCCCTGGTATTGCCAATCTTGAATTTGATAAATAAATCCATGTTCAATTTTCACTCTTCAAGTCTCTCAATGATTTAATGAATGTTGCTTTTATTTCCTCTTAACTTGTGCTTTTTAATAGAAAATGAAAAAATGCACACACATATATATGTGTGTATATATATTTATATATATATATATACATATATATATATATATATATATATAAAGACAGACAGAGAGAGGGAGAGAGAGAGAGAGAGAGAGAGAGAGAGAGAGAGAGAGAGAGGGAGAGAGAGAGAGAGAGAGAGAGAGAGAGAGAGAGAGAGAGGGAGAGAGAGAGAGAGAGAGAGAGAGAGAGAGAGAGAGAGAGAACGTGATGTTAGAGATAGAGCACTGGACTAGGAATTAAGATGACTTCCATTCAAATCCTAAGCCCAGACAATTACTAAACATGTCATTTAGTAATTCAAATAACCTTTATGGAGTTCTGCTTCCTAATCTGTAAATGGCGGAGTTAGACTCGATGACCTCAAATGCTTGTCTAGCCCCCAACCTCTGATCCTATGAACTCCATCTCTCCCCTGGTTCAGTTTAGATGCCTTCTCTGAATCATGATATTTCTAGAACAGGGACCTTAAATATTATATAATAAATAGGCTACATTGACTTATAGATGAGCAAACTGAGGCTTCACAAGACGAAGTATCTTACCCACAGTCACACAATTACATAGTATTAGAATCAGGATAAGCTTCAGATTTTCTGAATTTAAGACTCCTGAATTCATTTAGACTCTATCACAGTGGTGGCTTGGACCACTTGGAATCTAGTCTACTTCTTTGAATCATCTCTACAAAATCCCTGATAAATTGTCATTCAGCATTTGTTTAATTATGTCCATTTCAGGGAAACTCACTACCTCTTAAGTGAGTTTGTTCCATTTTCAAACAGCTGTAATGTTTAGGATCGTCTTGTTCGTATTAACCCAACACCCACTGCCTTGTGGCTTTTATCCATTGTTCTTACTTTCAGCATCTACAGTCAAGTAGAATAAGTCTAATTGCTCTTCTATAAGGCAACCCACCTAATATTTAAAGATTGAGATAATAATCATATTTATATAGTGCTTTAAACTTTTACCTAGTTTTCCTCATGGCAAAGGTGCTATGGACTCATTCATACTTGTCTCAATCACTTTCTAAGCTCTGAGACTCCTTGCCCCCTCCACACATACACACACAGACACACAAAACAAAAAAAAATCACTTTTTCTTGTATGGAAAGTATGGAAGTCTCAGAATTTTGCTATTTTAATTCATTTTGTGATAGTGTTCCCTGCTAATTAGTCCCTCAATACTGAGATATCAATATGTGGGAGGTCAGTTGGACACAGAACTTCACCTGAACTAAGACATGGAGTGTCATTAGGGTGCAACCATTTTCTCCTCACACTGTTCCTACTTTCCTAATGATCCCTTACATTAGGATTCAGTCACAACTGATTGCAAGACAGTTGAGTGTCCCCTGAGTTGAACATGATTTGAAAGAGGAAAAAGCAAAGAGGGAGGTATCTAAAACAACTCTACATCTGCAAAGGGATTAGTATGATGGGCTCAAATTTTAAAAGGTCAGGTTCTAAGAATGGAACTGAAGGCACACAAATAAGGACAAATAACATTTTTAAAGTCACAGACCTTTAAATATATTGTCAGAAAACAAAAGGCCGCTATGAACTGAGACTTAAGAAAAATGTCAAGAAAAAAAGTGACTTTGGGGGAAAGGAAAAGAAAAAGAAAGGCAAAGATCTATTGCTTGGATTGATGGGAAGATGGTCAAAGATAATAGAAAGCAAAACTATTATATATCACTTTTGCTTCTGCCTTTCTTATAAAGTAGTCAAAGGATTTAGGGCTACAGGAAACCTTAGGATTTTATTCTAATTAGCCCCCTAATCTTACAGAACCCTAGGAATAGTAGCCCTCCGTCCAACTTAGCCTTTGTAACCGTCATAGATGATAGCAGCCCAAGGTGAAGGTCTTTTCCACTATTCCTAGCCTCCCTACCACAACCAACTACCACAACCAGGTTGCTAACACAGAGGCCAGTATTCTATCCGTGAAAATCAGCATCTCAGTGTGAGTATTGTTAACTCCGTTTTAAAGATGAGGGACCCCAAACTCAAAGAAGATATATTCTTTAAAACATATGGCAGATATAAGGATTTAGATCAAAGTTTTCTGCCTCTAAATTCAGATACTTCCATTATACCATATCGTCTTTCCACTGGCAGAGAAACCAACTCCCCCAACCAGTTAGCCAAAAATATGCATATATTTTTGTCTCTACCAAAAGCATCAAGCCATAGAAGCAAAATTTCTATGAAATCTCTTTCACCCCTAACTATATCTCCCGTGCCTTGGATGCTGAGCCAAATTTTGTCACAGGCTTCAAAATGTTAAACAAATCCCTCTGTCCCAATATCCACTTTGGAAAACAGAGAGACTAATAGTCAATATACTTCAAACAAAAAAACACCAACAAAATAATAGAGTAACATTAATAATGTGCATGCCAACCCAAATACAATGAAAACAATCACTTCAATTGCTCATATTCACTACCAATGTACTACTAGGATTTACTTTCTGGGGAATTGGAAGGGAAATTTTATTTTATTCTGACTAAAGAGCCTCATGAATTCAGTAAACCCTTAACTACATCCAATCTTCTCAGACCCCCTTTCATTTAGTTCACGGATGTTGGCATCAATTGAACAATATTCTGACCTTTTTTAAAGGGCAAATATAATACTACATCAGCCTGGTTTGCTGAACTTTAGACTTCTCTGAATTGGAGAGTGTTTGAGAGCTCCTGGGTAGATTTCGTATATAATGTCATGGCAGAATTAATGATTCATTTCTTACAGGAATTACAAATCTTTCCATTAAAGCAAGTTAAAAAAATACCACTTAAACTTGAGAGTTGAGGCCTATTGTTGAATCAGCAAACATTAAGAAAAGTGGAGTTGGGTTATGGGGTGGTACAGGGGAGGGAGGGAGCAAGGATTAGATCAAAAATAATATGCAGAGTTAATGGTATGTTGTTCACCATTTTAGATATGAAGAAGAGAGCTTGTCCTGGGCCCAAAGGTAGATTGGATAGAGTTTGCCATCATACTTGAACTTGATTTTCAGCACTGACCAAATAGGTACCTACACTGAGAGCCTCATTTTCTGGGTCTACCCTTTCTAGCCAAGAGCACCTGGGAATTCAGAGCTTGCCCCTCCTGCACGCTTTTATTTATTGAACTTTGGCTATCTATCATTTATTTCATTATACCAAGCTTCCTTCCATCTATTCACATAGCTATCACCTTCATGAAGGCGCTGTCATTTCTTGTGTGGATTATGGTAAGAACCTTCTAATTGTTCTCACTCCTTTATGTTTCTCCTTTTTTTAATTCACTCTCACAGGGATGCCAAAGTTATTTTCTTAGTGTGTACATCTTTCCATCACCATCATACAAAATAAACACCAATGATTCCTATTGTCTCTATCATTAAGTACAAATTTCTCATCTTTTAAAGTCCTTCACAACCTACCTACAGCCTACCTGTCTAGCCTTTGTGTGCATTACTTCCCTTCTCACACTTCACAGGCCAGTCAAACTGGCTTTCTTAGTTTTCTTCTAATGTGACACTTCATCTCCAATATGCACTGTCTATACTTCTCCTGTACACAATAATTGTCCTTCAGGCCCAGAATGCACTTCCTCCTCACTGGGCCTCTTAGAAGTTCTTGGCACCTTTATAACTCGGGTTAGTCACCAACTTTGAAATAAATCCTTTTCTAGTTACACCCTCCTAAAATCTTTGTCTTGTCCTTGAAAATCACCTTGTATATATTATTTTTTCAATTTTTAAACATAAATAGCATCTTTTCCAGTCAAATGTAAGCTCCTTGAAGTCAGAGAAACTTTATTTTTTTTGTCTTTGTATTCCCAGTGACTAGAATATAGTAAACATTTAAATGCTTGTTTTGTTGATAGTCCTGGGATCATTGGAAGTCGATTCAATTTAAGATGGTTTGTCTTGGAGAATTCTGAGAAGATGCCAAAGTAGGTCAGGAAATACCAAGCTCTCCAGATTTCCCTTACAAGCAGCAGTAAAAATAAACAACAATTAGGACAGAACAGCGGTCTTCCTGGCACAATCACAGAAGATATGAAGAAAAATCTAAAGACCAAGGTTTGGTCCCTGTGAAGAATGAACACTTTCAGGATAGTTCAGCTGAAACAGTAAGCACAAATCCTGAGGCTAGCTGGGTTGGGAGGTAGGCTCAGCCATAGCCACAGAAATTTTCACCTGCTAGACAGTGTAGGAAATTGGGAACTTGAGCAGGGAAAGATTAAGGGAACCTCTGCTGATAAGATATGTGAGACCCAGCTGTGTTTCCTTGATGTGACCCTGGGCAAGAGGGAACCAGTACATGCCTGGTGAGTGCAGAAGTAGCAGGGCAGGGACATCGTTGGCTGTGGGCACTTATAGGAGAGCAGAGCTTTGGCTTTTGATTCTGGGCTACAGGGGAGAACTGAAAGAGGATCTGAGGCCAGAGGCACCATCCCCCATAACCCAGGGCTAGAGGTGATTACAAAAATAAGAGACTAAAAAATGAAAAAAAAATGGACAAAAGAGAAAGAATCCAACCAGAACATTACTATAGGAATAAAGAAGATCAAGGTTCATCTACAGAGGAGGATGCTGAAGTTAAAAAAAAAAAAGCCTGTCCTACCCCAAAGAGTAATAATGGAATGGCCACCTGCCCTGAAAGAATTCATAGAAGGACTTTAAAAAGAAGTTTAAAATCGAATAAGAGAGACTGAAGAAAAGTTTAAAAAAAAGAACAATCCAATAAAAACAAGAAAATTATGAAAAGAAAGTCACCCAATTAGAAAAGGAGATCCAGAAGCTTAAGGGAAAAAAAATGACTCCTTGGAAATTAGAATTGGGCAATCACAAGTCAGCAGTTATAAGACCTCATGAAATAATAAAACAAACAAAAACAAGAAAAAAACAAAATAAAGAAAGAAAAAATATAAGGTACTATATAAAAAAATATAAGGTCTCATAAGAAAAATAACTGATCTGGAGAAGAGATCAAGAAGAGAAAACATTGGACTACCTGAAAGCTACTATCAAAAAAAAAAAAGAATCTTGATGCAATAATACAAAAGATAATTTAAAAAATTGTCCTGGAGCATTAGAACAAGAAGAGAAAGTAGAACAAGACAAAAATCCACTGATCATCACCTGGAAGATATTTTACAAGAGAAACCTACAGGAATATTATAGTCAAATTCTGAAACCCCTAGCTCAAGGATAAACATTACAAGCGATAAGAAAAAAAAAATATATATATATATATAATTTATATGTTATGGTGTCAAAACTAGAATCTCATAATCCCTAGCAGTAGTGACACTAAAAGACTCCTGGGTCTATATTTTAAAGAGCAAAAGAGCTGGAGTTGTGGCCAAAAATATCATACCCAGGAAAGTTAAACATAATCTTGAATGAAAAATGGACATTTAATGAATTGTCAGACTTTCAGGATTTCGTTGAAAAAAAACCTGGATTTAATAGAAGATTTGACATATAACATCCAAAAGAAATATAAGGTACATATCAAAGACCAATTATAAGGGAATCAATAAGAACCTTTTTTACCTTTTGTATGAGGAAATGTAAAACAGAAGTCTAAGATTGTTATTAATAATTGGGTAGTTCCTAAGAAAGACTGGGGTAGACATGAGTATGATATGATTTTTAAAAGTAAAATCATTTACGAACAGGTAAAAAGAGTAATTATTATATACAAATGAAGTGGAAGAGGAAGGACTGACAGAGAGGAATTAGATAGAGAATTAGGACTGGTAGTTGTGGAACCATATTTTCATCAGGAATGGGTTTAAGAGTGAACAATGCATATATATGTATCAGTATGGTGAGATTCATGACCTTGAGGATGACCATGAACATGCCTGCATGGCTCAGAACCATAAAGTATGAAAAACTCTCTAGGTAGAAGGCAGAGGAAATATAATATTCATTTATACACCAGAACATCCAATCCCAAAACCAATGACTCCAATTCAGTATAGTAATGATTATATTCCAAAACCAGTAAGCCTACCTCAATGTAGCAACAAGGAAATTATACCACAGTATTATAGCAAGTATTATAGCAAAGAATCATCCTTTCACCATTCTCTCTGCTGGGGCCTCCATGTAAACACTCAGGAATCCTAACTCTCTGCTTCCCTGCATTCTCTCCCCCCTCAGTTCTCTGGTCTCTGAAGCTCCCTGCTTTCCACTCCACTCTCTGCTCCACACTCTTTCTGCAGCTCTGTCTTCTCAGAGTTTTTACTTCTCTTCCTTGTGCTGGATTCCGAATTCTTGCTTCTGACTTCTGAATTCTCAATTTTCAATGGCTGCCTTCTGGGTATATGTACTCTTTTTAGGGCCCAAGGGCTTTAAGCCCAATCAGCAAAAGGGTGTGGGCCTGAGGCTTAGTGCCTAGTAAGAAAAGGCCTGCCTACAAACAAACTTCAATCAAGTTTCCCTTAACTGCCCCCCCAGGTCTATTGAGAGGGTGGGAAATCACTGATTGGCACCACAAAGGTGTAGGCCTGCCTCTAATCAAGCCTTCCTTTGTTGGTCCCACCTGGGCCTATTTAATGGGTGGAAAAGATATTTAATCACTGATTAGCATCACTATATCCCTCTATCTCTACCTCTATCTGTATGTGAGTATGTGTATATGTATGTGTATGTGTGTATGTGTGTGTATGTATGTGTGTATGTATAACAGTTGTCTAAATTCAGAAAGAAATAAAAAGCTAAGGGGATGGGAAAAGAGAATAAGGGAGGGATATTTAGAGGGGAAGGTGAGGGAATAGGATAGAGGGGATAATAGAAGGGTGTTTAGATTAACAGGAATGGGAAGATAAAGGAGAGATCCTTGGAATCAGGGTAGGTTAAGTAATAGGAGGGAAAGGTAATGAGTAGAACTAAAGTAGAGAAGTCAAGAGGGATAGAAAATAAAAGATACATACAAACATAAAATAAAGATTAGGAAAAGAATTTATTAGGGAAAAAAGCAGGGGTAGTAATTATGATCTCTGACAGAGTTAAAGGTAAAATAGATTTAATCATAAAAGAAAAAAATTGGAAAAGTTCACTGTAAGTCGGCCATATTAACCAATATTATTTTAGATTAGATAAAATAGATTTTCTCTAAAAATTTTTTCTCTAAAAATTTATTTTTAGATTAGATAAAATAAATAGACAGCATAAGGTTGGATTATTGCTGTGGTGTGGACTTACAAAAATATGGGAAGACTCAAACTTATAAAGGAAGAGATTATCCACCCTCTGAGAAACAGAGAACAAATAACTACAGTATGGTCTTACATAGATGCATATGAATGTATATTCCTGTATATGAGTATGATAACAGATTTATAAGTATATATATATATATAT
>JAQQSZ010008179.1:0-13114 GCA_028646595.1 Phalanger gymnotis | reverse complement strand
AAATTTAGGGTCATACCCTTCAATATGTCTATTCCAATGATGTATTCAGGAATAGGCACAATAACCACACTATATTCTTTCTTGGGCAACTGTCCAATTTTCATCATCAATTTAACTTGTCTGGCTGATATTTCAGCCCCTCCTAGTCCTGTGATGGTAATAGGAGTTCCATGGCTGAACTTGTCTGGATTTCCATAGATAAGGGTGGCCTCAGTCCCAGTGTCTATCAAAGCCTTAGTTACCGTACTTGACCCATTTCTCCAATACATGGTCAAGTTAATGTGGGGTCTGCAATCCAGCCTATGTATTTCCTTATTTTGGACTGGGGCTTGGCGTTTAACAGGTGAAAGTACTTTCACCATAAACAAAAGCCAAACTCCTTAAGCACACCCGTTAAACTAAGCCCATTTTGCCTTACTGGCACACATACATATACACACATATATGTATACATATATACACATACATACACACATATATACATGTATATGTATACATATATGAAAAATCAAGACCCTGGTCCAAGAAAATTCCAACTGCTTCATGCAGAAAAATCCTATTCATTCCAGATAGAGAGAACTGATGAACTCTGTACAGATTGAAGCATAGTTTTTAAACTTTTTTTTTAATTTTTCTTGTCTTTTTGTATGTTTGTATTTTCTTTCGCAACATGGCTAATATGGAAATGTTTCACATTACTTCACAGGTATAATTAATGTCATATTGCTTACCTTCTTATGGGGCATTGTAAGGTGGGAGGGAGAGTAGAATTTGGAACTCAGTTTTATACATGCATGTTAAAATTTTTATGTGCAATTGGGAAATATTTAATGAAATAAACAGTTTTTTTTCAAAAAGCAGAGCAGGTCATAGATAAACTTTAGAAGGCTCAGAAGTCTTATGTACCAAGTTAAGATGTATGCATTTTATCCTAAATGAAATTAAACAGAAATATAAAATATAAAGATATATGTACTTTAGGAGGATTATTTTGGCAGCTGTGTGAAAGAGAAATTGGAGAGGTGGAAGTGTCATGGCACATTGGGAAGTTATTTTAGTAGTCTAGGAGAAAAGTGATAAAGAATTAAAATAGGATTATAGCAATGTTCCTCCACAAAACAGTTGGGACTGGAATATTATTTACAGCTATGGCCATTCATTCCTCATTTACGAACATTTATAAGAAGTCTGTCATATGCCATTAGCTGTACTTTGATTTTTTTTAAATGAAAGACTGTGGAAGGTTATGTTCAGAACTCATACTACATCACTACCTCTCCACCACAGAAAGCACTCTGTGCTTAGATAAATGATTGTAAGCATTTTATATTTAATAGTGTATGTGCATTTATTTCCTCCAATGATAGCATAATTTCTTTTAAGTAAACATCTGTTTCATTTTTATCTTTTTACCTGAAGTACCTGGCCTAGTGCCTGAAACACAGTAGGTGCTTAATAAATGCATGCTGAATTAAAAAAATACATGGAGAAAATGTTGCATCTTTACACTATAAATCTTTCTTGATTTAAATTATAGGAAAATATATCAGTAGCCTAGCAAAACCTGATCAGGAATCAGTTTGCTAAAGCACTAAAAAATGAATGCAGCAATTAAAAAATCATGGCTTGGTTGCAGAGACTTGAGCTGATATTCTAATTATAAAAATAATACTGAAATTAAAGCATTTTGTCACATCCCAAAGGAAGACTGAAATGGGGCAATGAAATGCCTGGTGCATATTGTAAAAAAGAGATTGATGAGACAGAAATGTGATGGGACAATTTAAGCACATTATATTCATACTTAGCTGTATCTCCTCTATTGACAGCTGTGATGTGATATTCATCATCATCAATTAATATTTATTGGTCACCCATCAGGTGCCTTGCCTGTAGACAGAGCTTCATGCAATGTGCACTGAGCCTTATCCCTTTCTTATTAAATATTGAAGAAAGCTGAGTTAATGGGAAGTTTGGAATGCCTTTAATAACATAGTCATTTGAAATGTTTTAACCTCTGTAGTCCTCTCTTATGATCCAGTGGCATGACATTTAGCTGCAATGGCATCAGGAACAGAGGGATAAAATATCCAGGAGGACCTAAGGATGAATTAATGACAGTAACCTAACTTAATTGCCCCACCATAAATTAAAGATTCTCAAAGTACATCTTATAGTAAACCACTCAAAATAGCAAACAGCTCTTTAAAAGAGATGGTTTGGGAGAGTTTCCATTCCACTGTCCTCCACAGTGGGGGATGGACAAGTCCACTGGAACATGATAAGTGAGTCTTGCAAAAAACACCTTCTCATTTACTTCCCATTAGCATTTGGTCTTGGCCCAGTTATTGTACAAGATAATTGAATTGTTTAATTTGCAGCTGGATTGTTTCAGTTGTTCCTTCCATATCTCATTATTGAATGATGCTTACCTCCCATAAGAGTAATTTAAGCAGAAAGCCTCTCTGCCACTTTGTATAGAGCTGAGCCAGGTTGCTTTATAATGAGTAAATCAACAATCTAGCACTTTAATCAGTGTTGTTATACACCTGAAAACTGCTATGTAAACATCTCTCTGCTCCGTTACATATGTCACTTTTGCTTTCTACAGTAGGTATTTAATTAGACTGACATCTGAGAAACAGCCAATAAACCATTCTGTTTTAGCTGGCACAGGCTAATCATGAGCATTAGATCTCCCCCAACGCTAAAATGCCTGGGTGTGATTAGAATGGGAAATCATGCATTGGGGGCAAAAGAGAATCAAGAGAGTAGCAGGATCCTGATAAAGCCTTGATTACAATGAAGAAAGGTTTCAATGTTGGTGCCAAAGTAAAATATGGGACACTGCTTCCCATTTGCCAGCCATTCATTAAGGGGAAGAGAATTGTCCCTTTGCAGGGAACTCGATTAGCAGTATTGAGCACCAAAGTTGAACTTCGGCTATTTTATTAGCACTATATTATACAAAACCAAATTAATGGCTTTCTAAAGGTTTATTATTAATTTAGAGAAGATTACTGTCAGTGATAAAACAATGAGCAAAATGCCAGTAATTAGTACTCATTAGAAAAGAATGATAGACTGAGCTTATAGTAATGAAGATAAAATTACCATGTATCAGACCACTGACTGTCAGCAACATTGTCGGAGGTTAAGCTTGGGTGTGTTTACTCTCCAATCTCACTTCATTTTTTACCATGATCATATTTCCTTTGTAACCCAAGCTCCTGCAAATTAAGTAGTTATTTTACTGTTCATTTGCTTTAAAAATCTATTCACAGGGCTTGAAATAGGCAAGGCTGACAAAATCCCCAGAAGCATCCAAGAGGAGCTGAAATGAAAATAACAGGTCTATCATACAATTAAATAAAACATAAGGCACAGCAAATTAATAGATCATTCAACTTTTTCATTTCGAAACAAAAAGGCATTGGCACTTCAATCAAGTGATTGTGGTAAGACTTATCTATGAAGTTCTTTTCTGACCAATTATAGGACCCTTACGCATCTTTATTAAATTTTTTAAAATGGTGAGAGAATAAGCAATTTGTTGTAAAGAAGTAAGCTTTTACTTTAGAGTTTGAGGAGAAATGGGAATTTTGGTGTAAAATCTATTTTCTTATCAGAAATATTTCTAGATTGGATCTTAGATACGTATGGTCTCTAGGGAAAAAAGAAAGAAGGAAAGCAAGAAGGAAGGAAGGAAAGAGAAAAAAAGAAAAAAGAAGTGAGAGATGGGAAAAAGATGGAGGGAATGGGGAAGAGAGAGATAAGGAAGGAATGAAGGAAAGAAGCAAGAAAAGGGAAGGAAGGAGGAAGAAGGTAAGTAAGGAAGGATGGGAGAGAGGGAGGAAGAAAAAATATTCAGAATGGTGGGACACAGAAACTAAGCCATTGAGGGTGGGGGTGTCTGACAAATTTAGAGAGTTATATCATGGTCTGCATGTACTTTCCAAAGGGGAACAACAGAAGGGCGAAATGTACATGTAAACGAGTTCTTTATCCCTACAGGATTTTATGCCTGATTCTTGGATGATTAAATATCTTATCTACAATTGCATAGCAATCATTTCTTAAAGAGAATTTTTTATATCTAAGGGTTAGATTAATTCCCTAAAGTAGTCACAGATATCCCTGGAATGAGTAAATGGCTTAGTTTTTAATTCCCCCTTCTTTTCCTTGCCCTATTTATTTCTGTCTCCATGTGGCATTACATAAGTTACCATATAGTACATCTTAGTATTTTACAGCCACATGTAAAATGCATTTCTTTATTGGCATGAAAATACAATCTTATGATACCTTTATGAAGATCCTCAAACTGATTGTATGTATCTTGTTTTTTATCCTGAAAGAAATATTTTCTTCATAGCCAATTATAAAGAAAATGTATATATCTGTGGCCAAGTGGCTTCAGTGAAACCCAGAAGGCCAATGATCCAATTTAAATGCTTCCATAATCGAAATGTGAATTTTAGCTTCTCTTGCTCAGTAATGAAAGAGCAGGCAAAACACTAAAGGAAAGGCTTGAAATATCTTTGAAATTTTGTGGTCGCACAGAAGGGACCACTCAGAGACTTTGAAACTACCAATGATCATCCTGAATTCTTATGTAATTCCCTTAAATTCTTCACTGCCTTCCACCCCCACCAATTCTTACCAATTCTTATTTATCGCTGCTTCCAAAATTCAGGTTCATATGCACATAAGCTGTACTTCATTCACCATTTGAATATCATAGCTCTCCAGTTCTTCGTAATTTATATATTAAAGTGCATGTCATTTTGCCTTTATTGACATTCTGTCCTATAACTATTCTCGTGTTTTTTCGTATTTGGTTTGCATTCTCAGCTACGTCATAGGCTGTCTTTTATTTAAGGGCCAGTCTGGCATAGTTAAAACTATAATAACCCTAAAGTTAGGAAATAACTGGGTCCAAAACATGCCTGAGGCAGTTTTGCAACCCTATATAGGTCTCTTATCCCCTCTGTGCCTCAGTTTCCTTATGGGCATATTTGTCTTCATAATAGATGCATTACCTCAGAGATCTGTTGTGAGGAACGTATATTATTAACAAACAAAAAATGTGCTATACACATATTAAATATTATTATTTGAAAGTATCTACCTAAACTTCTACTTTAGAGAATGATGTTCAGTGTATGGTAGCTCCTAAGTGAATATTTGTTAACTAATTTTGTTTCCATTGTTAAATCTCATTTAACAAACATAGCACATTTGGCTGTCATAAATTCTCACTCTTGAATTTCCTAGCCCAGAATCAAGTCTTTCCCTTTAATTCTGGACACACGGAAAGGGTTCAATAAAAAAAAATATTAACCAGAAAACCTGCTTCCCATTCTTCTTTGACTGGCCTATTTACTATTGCTGCCTACTTTAGTCCCACTTAGTAAATGCCTCAGTCCATTCAAATTGTAGCTGCCTTTCTCAGCATGCTTACTCTTGGACTCATCCACCAGTAATTCGGGGTCATTAGTAT
Source organism: Phalanger gymnotis (assembly GCA_028646595.1). Taxonomy (NCBI): domain Eukaryota; kingdom Metazoa; phylum Chordata; class Mammalia; order Diprotodontia; family Phalangeridae; genus Phalanger; species Phalanger gymnotis. The sequence goes on along the minus strand of JAQQSZ010008179.1, from coordinate 7,611 downwards.
TTTTTTTTTTCAGCACTTGACTCTGACCTGTTCAGCCACTTTAGTTCTAAAAGTGGTATTTATAATATATGTCACATTCTTATGCCAATTTATTTTTATACCCTTCCATTAGATATGTCTGCTTATTGGTTCAAATATTCATATCTTGATTTGAATGTTACCTCTTATTTTACACATATTTTTGTTTAACTTTCTTTACTCTTTTTCTCCTTTGTAATTCCTTTTTTCTTTTCAATATGTTGCATTCAGCTCACATCTTTCATTTGCTTTTCCATTATCCTTTATTTAGTAGTTATTTCCAAGACTTTAGAGCCTGTAGTATTCCTTAACTTGCTACTATACAATAATGGTAGAATATTAATATTAAATTACAGTTCTTTGATTCAGTGAGAAAATTTGGAGACATTAAAATAACTCTATTATCTGTATCCATGGGAAATAAAAATAGGAACAACATAGAGGATAATAAAACAGGAAATTAATTATTTTAGTATTTTTTTCATTTATCTAGTACATATAAGGGTAGTATTATACATACTAAAGATATTTTGGTTTGCTCTGCCTTCCATTTTCATTAATTAACATAGTATTGTAAACAAGTATAGCAACAGGGGACATTGGCCCAATCTCATTTTATAACAGGAAACTTTAATTTCTGAGATAACATTTGAGATTATTTCTGAGATTTCTGAGTGTATTGGCCCTTGTCTTTCATGTCAATCATTTGTGACATATGTATTTTATATAGATGCATATCTTAACATTAAATTTCAGGTTTTTAGTATATATATTTTTGGAAGGAGAGGAAGAGAAAAATAGCATAGTACTAAATTGTAGGTTTCAATTCAGGTTCCAATTACATACTTGATTATTGTTGGGTAAAAGGCTAGTTAATTCGATTACTGTAATCCAAAGTGGCTGTACTCTAACCAAACATGGTGAATTTAATTCACTATTTTTGTAGTAAAAGAATATATTTTAAAATCCCATAAAGAAGAACTGTTGGTGCAATATCACATATGAATTAGCAATGCTAAAAGCATTTTCAGATATCAGCAAGAATACATTTTGGAGAAAGAGTATGAAGCAATATTAGTCTTTCTAGTGATCATTTTATACTGTGACATAAAATATAAGTGCCTGTCAAAGAGTTAAAAAGACATCATAAATTTGGACAGCTCATTTCAATCTAAAAGAGTAATTTTATCCTTTGTGCAAAAATTACATCATCATTTTTGATAGTAAACAAACAGTCTATAGAAATTTAATATTGACTTACATTACTTCTAGACTCAGCTCCAAATAAGCACAAAGGCAATGTACATGGTATTACTTACAATTATCCTTTCTGTATGATTACTAAAGCTAGCAAAGTTAAATAACCTATTCTTATGGAATTAAGAAAATGAATCCATTATATTGTGTCCAAATAGTAACAGCTTATGGTAGATGGTATTCTTTTCTTAGGTGACAAAATTTGGAAGCTGCTAGAACACCAGAAGAATATTGTGTAGGATCTTTACTAATTTCATAATCTAGTTAAGTATACTATAATATTGAGATCACAGATTCTTAGGAATCTCAAAGTAAAATTTACTGCTAGCAACAATGGAGAAATAGGCAGTGTTTACACACACATACACACATACACATATATATGTATATATATACACATATATATAGATATATGTATATATACATATATATACATATACATGCTAGATAGATTAAATAACTTTGGAATATATTAAAAATTACACCCATAAATTCACATCTCAAATCTATCCATGAGTGGTGATTCATCCATTGATAATTTCTAGGGAAATATATGAGGTATGTGGAAGTTAAATTACTTACCCAGGATCACCCAATTATATGTGTCATGGATGTAATTTGGAATCACTTCTTACTTTATTTATAAGTTCTCAAACATAATAGAGAAAGGAGTCCATGTATATGTATATATATGTGTATGTATGTATGTATGTATGTATATACACTTCTTCACTGTCAGCCCACAGAGGCCATCATAACTATGTGATTTAAACTCATGTGACTTAGTCTTTCTTGTGACTTAAGCAGGTCATCAAAGACTCTTGATTCAAACAAAGGCAAGACTCAATTAAATGCACTTGATTGCCTTTGTGCTGAGGAGAACCAGAACTCCAAAAGAAAAAAGAGCAAAACTAAAATTCTCACTTTGCTTGCCATTACAGGTAGAGAAGAGATATTAGAATAGTACCAAACTGAAGGTCTACAGAGCAGTTGTGCTGACCTCACGCTGTAGGCCTGTGAAACCTGGACAGTCTACCAGCACCATGCCAGGAAACTGAATCGCTTCAATTTGAATTGTTTAGGAAGATTCTGAAGATCACCTGTCAGGATAAGACACCATTACAAATTAAAATGCTACTATCACCTTTCACATCCTGAGTTAATTCATTTGTAAACTATCAGTATTGCTGTGGAAATAAGTTGATTGACCATTTGTTCTATTATTCCCTCCTCTCAAAGAAATTTAGGAAATAACAGATTATTTTCAAACCTTCCCTTCCTTCTTTCTCTAGGTGGTTCAAGAGCTGTGTCTTTCTTGGGTCCCAACCCCTAGTTCCTCCTCCTCACTTAGACTGAAAACATTTGTCTAAGGTATAAATGGTATTAATGAACTAACTTTGGTAACAGTAATGACCAGATTCTCTTTAGCCTAGGAGAAAATGTCCCCATCATTTACATGGACTCCTTTTTCTATTACGTTTGAGAACTTATAAATAAACAAAAATTACTACTACCATTGAAACAGCTTAGAGCCACAAGGTTAGAAAGATTGTCTAATTTTTGGAACTGTATGGCAATTGACCATGCAGTCTATATAGTTCTGAATGTGGAGGCAGGAAAACCTAAAATCAAATCCAACTTCAGACATTCATTAGCCTTGTAAGATCTTTGACTAGTCACTTAACCTCAAGCTTATTGTGAGGATCAAATGATATTTGTAAAAGGGTTTAAGACACTACCTGGTACATAGTACTGCACAAATGCTCCTCCCTTTCCCTTCTACACCTAGTTCTGGTTAATGTCTGTTTGTTCTAGTTAGTCATTCCCATTCTTGAATTTCCCCTTTTCCTGTCATAGATTGAATATGTAGCCATGAAGTACAAAGCATTCATAATCAGTTATGAACTTTACTTGCAACAAAACAAAGATGAAGAAATGTCTTAAAATATCAAGAAAATCATATTAAATATGCATGGTTACACATAGGGATTAGAGAAGGTTATATTTGAAACTAACCACCAATTTTCATAGTTTCTCAGAAGAAAATTGTTTAGCCACATTTCTCTGAAAGGTTTCTTCTAAAAGAAGAATGGCAAATGGAGGAAACTTCAGTAGCAACAATACTCATTGTCAGTGTCCAGACAAAATATCCATGATCATTCTCAAGCCAAAACTTCCACCATCTTCAGTCACTCTAAAAATGATTCAAAAAGTCCTAATACTAAACACATCCTTTGCACCCACCCCAGCTGTGAAAACCTCTTCCCTCTCCCACTCCCATTCAGAATTTGTGACAGCCCCATTCCTTTCCTAGGGCATACATTTCAAAATCACAAATCCTATGATTCTTAACGTATTCAAACTCCTTTTTTGACTAAAAGTAAAAAAAAATATCAACACTTTAAAAAGAATCAGAGCAAATTATGCCCAGCCTCAAAAATCCCTCATTTGATACATTGATCCCCACCAACTTTCATCCTATATCTTTCTTCCATTTTTGACCAAACTCCTTGGAATGTCTTTCTGCCATCAGTGACTTCATTGTATTTTTTCTCATTCTCTTCTTATGTCTCTTCACTACAGTTGTGACCTCATTAGTTGATTGAAATTTCTCTCTCTAAAGTTACAACTTATTGCTTACTTGCCAAATCTAATGGACTTTACATTAATGTCCCTTTCCTTGTTTTTGATTACTCTGAAGCCTTTGACACTAATGATAACCCTCTATTCCTTAATCTTCTCTACGTTTTCATGATACTGCTTTCCTGGTTCTCTTCCTACCCATCTGACCTTTGTTCAGTTTCCTTTACTAACTCATCATCCAGACTCTACCAGCCAACCATCAGTGACCCCCCCAAGTCTTAGTCCTTTACCCTCTTTTCTTCTCTCTATATTATTTCACTGAGTGAGGCCATCACATTATCATCATGCAAATGATTGTCTTACTCTAACCGCTTTTATTACCATCACACTTGTATCTCCAATTGCCTATTAGACACCTCAAAATGGATGTCCTGAGGACATCATAAACTTAACATGGCTAAAACTGAGCTCCTCTCACTTTCCCCCCCAAATCTTTCTGAATGTTTAACTTTCTTGTTAATGTTGAGAGCACTACTATCCTCCCAGTCAACCAGGCTTTCAACCTAAATATTATGCTTGTCTACTCACTCTTATCCTCCATTATCCCAACTTTGTCCTTGTTTTGTTGAATACATGTTGGAAATATCTCTTGAATATGCCCAGTTCTCTACTCTGATACTGCCAGTCTCCTGGTTCAGGCCCTCATCAGGTCAAATTTGGCGTGTTGCTCTGACTTGTTGGTTGTTCTCTATGTCTTGTATCTCTCTGCTCCAGTCTGTCCTTCACTCAGCTGTCTAACTGATCTTCCTAAAACACAATTGGACAAGTTTGTCCCTTCTTCCCATTCAATAAACACTAATTATCCCATATCACCTCCCTAATCAAATATAAAATCCTCTGTCTACTGTTTAATGCCTTTCATGATTTGGTCCTTTATCACCTTTCTGGTCATCTGACATCTTATAACACTCCTCAGTCTGCACTATCCAGTGATGTTATATATCCTTGTTGTACCTCTCATACAACGCTCTGTCACCCCATTCTGCAGATTTTCCTTGGGTCTTCTCAGTCACATATGCCTAGAATTGTCCTCATCATCATCTCTGCAACTTGGCTTCCCTGTCTTCTTTCAAGACACATCAAAAATATTAACTTCTATAAAAATCCATTTAATCTTGAAGTTTTCCCACTGAGACTATTTCCAATTTGTCATATCACATCACATCATTGTGATGTGCATTTTGTCTTTCCTGATAGATTTGGAGTTCTTTGAAGACAAGTATGTCTTTTTCCCCACTTGTCTTTGTAGCAAAGTGTCTGTTTCATAGTACGTACTTAATATGTGCTTGTTTACCTGACTGCTTGTCACCTTATTTATTTAACATATGCAGAGTACATCATGTGAAGTGCAAGGCTGAATGAATCAAAACCTGGGATTAAGGTTGATGGGAGAAATATCAACAATCTCAGATATGCAGATAATACCACTCAGATGGCCAAAAGTGAAGAGGATTTTAAAAACCCCATGATAAGAATGAAAGAAGAGAGTATAAAAGCTGGTTTGAAACTTAACATTAAAAAAATAACACCCCTCCCAAAAAAACCAAAGATCTTAACACCTTGTACCATCACTTTCTGGCAAACAGAGAAGAAATGGAAGCAGTATCAAATTTTACATTTTGGGGCTCAAAATTCACTATAGATGGTGACTTGCCATGAAAATAAAAGACACTTGCTCCTTTGAAGGAAAGTCATGGGAAATCTGAACAGCATACTAAAAAGCAGAGACATGACCTTGCCAACAACAGTCCATATAGTCAAAACTGTTTTTTCACATAGCAACTTATGACTGTAAGAATTGGACTATAAGGAAATCTGAGAGCTGCACAATCAATGTCTTTGAATTGTGGTGCTGGAGAAAACTTTGGAGAGTCCCTTGGACAGCAAAGAGATTAAATCATTTACTATTTAGAGAAACCAATTCAGGATATTCACTGGAAGGTCAAATACTGAAGTTTAAATACATTGGCCACATAATGAAGAGACAGAACTCATTGGAAAGGATGCTGATATAGGGAAAGATGGAAGGCAAAAGTAAAAAGGGATGGCGGGGGATGAGATAGAAAGAAAGTATCATGAAAACAATGAATGTGAACTTATACAGACTTTGAGAGATAGTCTAGGTTACAAGGACCTGGTATGCCATGGTCCATGGGGTCACCAAGAATAACACATGACTGAATGACTCAACAACAACAACGGCAACAATAATAGCAACAACAACCAAAAAAAAGGGATAAACACATTATTCATTAAAATCCAGGGGCTCTCTGGTGCCTTCAAGATCAAATATGAAATCTACTTCAATTTTAAAGACTTTCCTTAACTGCCCCCTCCTTTTCTTTTTAGTCTTTTTTATACCTTACTGCCTTACTTTAGCACCCAGGTACAACAGTCTCCTTGTGGTTCCTTATATATGACCCTTCATATCTCTACCCCTTTTATTTTCATTGACTGTCCCACAGGCCTGTAATTCTCTCTCTGTTTTCCTTCAAATTTCAACTGAAAACCCACTTTCTAAGAAATTCTTTTTTAATGTCAGTACCTTTCCTCTGAAATTATCTCCAATTTATTCTGTATATATCTTGTCTGTGCATAACTCTTTACATGTTGTCTCTCCCCATTATACTGTGAACTTCTTTAAGGCAAGGACTGTTTTTGACTTTCTTTATATCTAATACTTAGGATAATGCTAATCACTTGTGTTGACTTGAGAATTGCTGTTTTTGTATATGTATACACACACACACATATAATTTAAAATTGATGCGGAGAGGTTTTAAAATTTTGGTAACACTGTAATCGATTCCTTTCATACATGTGGTATTTGGTCAATTATAATTGATTTCGAACTTTTCATCTTCACAAATTAGATATTAGTTATTAGTGTCTAAATTACTATTTTCAGTAGTGTCTTGAAAATATATTACTTTAAAAACACCAACAGATATCTACCCATTCACATCTATTTATTGTCCTCCTAGTTTCAGCTATAAAAGCCTTTGGGAAAAATTTCAGAATTTGTGATAAGTTAATATTCATAATGCCATCATTCTCTTCTGTAATAATTTGCAAATAACCTTGTATTATAGATGATTGTGGCTCTTAGCAGCTATGTCTCTACATGTGGGAATTAAATCAATTGTCTGATGGCAGAGGAAGCTTCTGGACTCAAATGTAGTGACTTTTTACTAAGGGATGACTATATTTAGATTAAATGACATTTTTTGTCTAAAACTAATTTTTAGGAGTCAACATTTTGTTCAAGCTTTTATAAAATCACAGGTCATGACTTTAACTTATGCTCCAACTAATCAATGGTTAGTTTACAAAGGGCTAATTCTGGAATGGCTAACACATTGGCGACTAGTCTTTTTTCTCTATATTAAGAAATCATCAACGTGGTGCTGGGTGGAGCATGCCCTAGCGCCCTGAATCAGTGAGCTGCGGCAGTTGCCAGACTTCTGAACCCACAAACACCAAGGACAACAGAGTAGGTTAGTGGGAAAATCTGCTGGGGACAAGGAGTTTGAGGTTCAGCCACCGCCCCAGGGGGCAGCAGAGGTGGGGCAGCTTTAGAACCACAGCTGCAGTTGTTTCTGGCCCCAGGCCCACCTGGTGGGAAGAATTAAGTGGTGGATCAGAGCAGGAGTGAAGAGCTTGCTGAACATCTAAGTCCAGTCTGGGTTGGAG
>JAQQSZ010008178.1:0-13114 GCA_028646595.1 Phalanger gymnotis | reverse complement strand
ACTACAAGCAGCCAGAAAGAAACAATTTGAGTATTGTGAAAACACAATCAGAATAACCCAAGATCTAGCAGCTTCTGCACTGGGAGATCGAAGGGCTTGGAATTCGATATTCCGGAGGTCAACGGAGCTAGGATTAAAACCAAGAATCACTTACCCAGAAAAACTGAGTATCATGCTCCAAGGCAAAATATGGATTTTCAATAAAATAGAGGACTTTCAAGCTTTCTCAATGAAAAGACCAGAGCTGAATAGAAAATTTTACTTTCAAACACGGGAATCAAGAGAAGCATGAAAAGGTAATCAAGAAAAAGAACAAGAAAAAGAAATTGCAAGGGACTTACTAAAGTTGACCTGTTTTGTTTACATTCCTACAGGGAAGGATGATGTATATGATTCATGGGACCTCAATGTTTGGGTAGCTGAAGGGAATATGCATGTGTATATGTATGTGTATGTGTGTATATATTTATATATGTGTATGTGTATATATATATATATGTTCATATGTGTGTATGTATATATACATATATATGTGTGTATGTGTATGTATGTGTATATATATATATATACTGAGAGAGAGAGAGAGAGAGTGGGCATAGGATGAGCTGAAGATGAATAAGGGATGAGAGAGGAATATATTGAGAGAAGGAGATGGGAAGAGATAGAATGGGGTACATTATCTCGCATAAAAGTGGCAAGAAAAAACAGTTCTGTAAGAAGAGAAGAGAAGAGAAAGCAGGTGAGGGGGAATGAGGGGGAATTGCCCTCATCAGATGTGACCTGAAGAGAGAATACCATACATACTCAGTTGTGTATCTTACCACACAGGAAAGAAGGAGGAAGAAGACAAAAAAAGGGGGAATGATGGAAGGGAGGGCAGATGGGGATGAAGATAATCAAAAACAAACACTTTCGAAGGGAGACAGGGTCAGGGGAGAGGGTTCACTGGAGGGGGATGGGTTGGGAAGAGGCAGGGTGTAGTTGGTCTTTCATAGCATGAGTGTTGTGGAGGGGTTGTGCATGGTGATGCGCATGTGGCCCATGTTGAGTTGCCTGACTTCTTGGGGAGAGTGGATGGGGGGGAAGGGGGAGAGAGAGTTTGGAACTCAGGGTTTTGAAGGGGTAGATGTTCAAAAGTGGAAAAGTTTTTTTTTTCCATGCAACTGGAGGGTGAGGTGCACGGGCAATGGGGCATGGAGATTTGTCTTGCCCTGCAGGAGGGGAGGGGAGGGGGGGATGGGAGGGGAGTGGGGTGACGGAGGGGAGGGCAGACTGCGGAACAGGGCAACCAGAGTGCACACCATCTTGGAGTGGGGGGGGGAGGAAATGGGGAGAAAATTTGTAATTCAAATGCCTGTGAAGGTCAATGCTGAAGACCAAACATATTGGAAATAAATTAAAAAGAAAAAAATTGTTAACAGAGCTTAATAAAATAATAACAAAATTCATCTGGAAGAACAAGAGGTCCAGAATATCAAGGAAAGTAATAAAAAGAAATACTAGGGAAGGTGGCCTAGCCATAGCAGAAATTAAACTACTATAAAGCAGCAGTCATCAAAACTACCTGATACTAGCTAAGAAACAGAGTTGTGGATCAGTGGAATAGGTTAGGTACACAAGACTCAGTAGCCAACAACTTTAGCAATTGACTCTTTGATAAACCCGAGGAATCTAGCTTCTGGGCTAAGAATTCACTATTTCACAAAAACTGTTGGGAAAATTGAAAAACAGTATGGCAAAAAACTGGATATAGACCAATATTTTACACTGTATACCAAAATAAAGTCAAAATGGATTCATGATTTAGAAACCAAGACTGACACTATAAACAATTTGCGAGAGCATGGAATAGTTTACCTACCAGATTTATGGAAAAAGGAAGAATTCATGACCCAACAAGAGATAGAGAGCATTACAAAATGCAAAATGAATAATTTTGATTATGTTAAATTGAAAAGTTTTGTATAAACAAAACCAATGCAACAAAGATTAGGAGGGAAGCAGAAAATTGGGAGAAAATCTTTACAACCAGTGTCTCTGATAAAGGCCTCACATCTAAAATATACAGGGAGCTGAGCAAAATTTATAGAAATACAAGCCATTCCCCAATTGGGAAATGCCCAAACGATATGAACAGACAGTTTTCAGAGGAAGAAATTAAAGATATCTATAGGCATATGAAAAAATGCTCTAAATCACTACTGATTAGAGAAATGCAAATCAAAACAACTCTTAGGTATCATGTCTCTCCTTTCAAATTGGCTAACATGAAAAAAACAGGAAAATGATGAATGCTGGAGAGGATGTGGGAAAATTGAAACATTAATACTTTGTTGGTGGAGTTGTGAACAGATCCAGCCATTCTGGAGAGCAATTTGGAACTATGCACAAAGGGCTGTAAAAATGTACATACAATTTTACCCAGCAATACCACTCCTAGAGCTATATCTCAAAGAGATCACACAAGTGGGAAAGGGACCTGTATGTATAAAAATATTTACAGCTGCTCTTTTTGTAGTAGCAAAGAATTGGAAATCAATGGGATGCCATCAATTGGGGAATGGCAGAACAAGTTGTGGTATATGAATGTAATGGAATATTATTGTGCTATAAGAAATGGGCAAGATAAGGATTTCATAATAACCTAGAAAGACCTACATGATATGTTGCTGAGTGAGAGGAGAAGAACCAGGAGAATATTGTACACAACAGACATATAGATTCTGTGATAGCCAACTTGGATAGACTTGGCTCTTCTCAGAAATACAAAGATTCAAAGAAATCTCCAAAGGACTCATGATGGGAAAAGCTATTTACATCCAGAGAAAGAACTATAGAGTCTGAATGCAGATTGAGGCAAACTGTCTGCTCTCTTTTTTTCTCTTCTTTTTTGATTTTGTTTCTTCTCTCTCATAATTCATTCCGTTGGTCATACTTCTTCTTTACAACTTGACTATTGTGTAAATAAGTTTAACGCTAAGATATATATAGAATCTATATCAGACTACATGCCATCTTGGGGGCCAAGGGGGGAGGGGATGAAAGGGAAGAAAATTTGAAACTCAAGAACATGTAGAACTAAATATTGTAAACTAAAAGCAAAAAATTTTTAAAAAGAAAGTAAATTTATTGCATTATGATCTGAATCATAAATATTTAATATTTTTGCCTTTTTACATTTGATTTTGAGGTTGTTACATGCTAATAATACATGGTCAATTTTTGTATAGGTGCCATATACCCCTTAGAAATGGGTATATTCCTTTCTGTTCCCATTTGGTTTCTCCAAAGGTCTATCATATTTAACTTTTCCGATATTCTATTAACCTCCTCAGTTTCTTTCTTGTTTACTTTTTGGTTAGATTTATCAAGTTCTGAGAGGGGACAGTTGAAGTTCCCCACTAGCATAGTTTTGCTATTTTTTCTTCCTATAATTCACTTAATTTCTCCTTTAAGAATATGGAAGATATCTGACTTGATGCATACATTTTTAGTCTTGCTATTACTTTATTTTCTATGGTACCTTTTATTTTTTTTCATTTTTTATTAATTAATTTATTTTTAGTTTTAGTTTCAACATTCAGTTCCTCAAGTTTTTGAGTTTCAAATTTTCTTCCCCTTCCTCTCTTCTCTTTCCCCCTCTCCACCCAAGATGGCATCCAATCTAATATAGATTTTGCATATACCTTCACACTACACATATTTTCACAATAGTAAAGTTGTAAAGAAGAACTATAACCTATGGAATAAACCACAAGAAAGAAGAAACAGAACAGAAATAAAAACAAAAGCAAACAAAAAAAAGAAGGAGCAAATAGTTTGCTTCGATCTGCATTCAGACTCCATAATTCTTTCTCTAGATGTGAATCACTTTTTCCATCATGAGGCTTTTGGAGTTATCTTAGAACCTTACATTGCTGAGAAGAGTCACTTCTATCAAAGTCAGTCATCACAAATACTGTGTGTCAGTAATTGTGTATAATGTTCTCCTGGTTCTGCTCCCCTCACTCAGCATCAGATCATATAAGTCTTTCCAGGTTATCATGAAGTCCATCTGCTCCTCATTTCTTATGGCACAATAGTATTCCATTGCATTCATATATCACAACTTGTTTAGCTATTGCCCAATTGCTGGGCATGCCCTTGATTTCTAATTCTTTTGCCACCACAAAAAGAGCTGCTATAAATATTTTTGAACATATGGGCCCTTTTCCCACTTGTAAGATTTCTTTGGGATGCATCCCTAGAAGTTGGATTGCTGTGTCAAAGGGTATGTACATTTTTATAGCCCTTTGGACAAAGTTTATAGTACCTTTTAGCAAGACACATGCTTTCCTTCCCTGTCTCTTTTAATTAGATCTGTTTTTGTTTTGTCTGAGATCAAGATTGCTACCCCTGTTTTGTTTTGTTTTTTACTTCAGCTGAAGCATAATAGATTCTGCTCCAGCCCCTTAGCTTTATTCTCTGTGTGTGTGTCTCTCTGCTTTAAGTGTGTTTCCTGTAAACAACATATTTTAGGATTCTGGTTTTTGATCCATTCTGTTATCTGCTTCTATTTTATGGGAGTTTATCCCATTTAGATTCACAGTTGTGATCACTATGTATTTCCCTCTATCTTATTTTTCCTCCTACTTGTCCTCTCCCCCCTTTCACCCTTTTCCTCCTTGACAGTGTTTTGCTTCTGTCTACCACCTCCCTTACTTTGTCCTCCCTTCTGTTTAGTACCCTTTCCCTTTACTCAATCACCTCCCCTCCTACTTCCTTGTCAGGTAAGATAGATTTCTGTATTCATCTAATTGTATATATTATTCAGTCTTTTTAATTTTTTTTAAGCTAGGAAGGCAGGGCAATTGGGGTTAAGTGACTTGCCCAAGGTCACACAGCTAGTATGTATGTCAAGTGTCTGAGGTCACATTTGAACTCAGGTCCTCCTGACTCCAGGGTTCGTGCTGTACTCACTGCACCACCTAGCTGCCCCATATTATTCCCTCTTTGAGCCAAACTAATGAGAATAAGGTCCAAGCCATGCCTTCACCCACCTTCCCCTGTTCTCCTCCATATTATAGGTCTTTCAGGCCTCTCTATGTGAAATAGTTTAACCCATTCTACATCTCCCTTCCTTCTGTACCTAGTGCACTCCTCTTTCTCATCCCTTAATTTTCAAAATGTCATTCCCTCAAATTCACCTCATACCCATAGCTTCTATCTATGTATAATACATCTTTCTGTGCTGTTGCTGGTACAATTTTTTTTAAAGAATTACAAGTATCATCTTGCCATTTAGGGATGTAAACAGTTCAGCTCTATTTAATGCCTTTTTTCTTTTTTATTCTTCTCTTCAGTGTTGATACTGAAAATCAAAATTTTTGTTCAATTCTGGTTTTCTCCTTATGAAAGCTTGAAAACTTTCTATTTCATTGAATGACAAGATTTTTCCCTTTAAATAGTATGCTTAACTTTGCTGGGTACATGATTCTTGATTGTAGTCCTAACTCCTTTGCCTTCCAGAATATCATGTTCCATGACTTCTGATCTTTTAATATTACAACTGCTACATCCTTGTATCAGTAAGGCAAGATTCACGATATCAATGGTGACCACGAATATACCCATATAGTTTAGAATTTCAAAATTTTGCAACAATTTGCTAGCAGCTACTGTGGCTGTGTAAGACCAACAACCAGCACAGGCCACTAACACAAGGTTCTTGGATCTGCTTTACTAAGGAAAGTTACTTTAAGGGGTTAACAATCTCACTTTAATCAAACATATATATATATAACTCACTTAGTTCAGGAGGAAAAGCCAGCACCCTAAACATCAGAGCAAATGCAAATAAAAATTAGAAACATCAACAGACAGACCTTGTCTTATTCAAATCACAGTTCATAGTTACCAGGCAAACATCAACATCTGGATTTACAAACCAGGGAGTTCTTAACAAAGGGTGCCCAGAGTCTCTTCAAGGAAAGTGTGAGAGAAAAGAAGTATGATACAGCTTACCAAACAGAAGGTCTACAGAGCTGTTGTGCTGATCTCATTATTGGATGCCTGTGAAACCTGGACAGTATACCAATGCCATGCCAGCAAACTGAATCACTTCCATTTGAATTATCTTAGGAAGATTCTGAAGATTACCTGGCAGGATAAGATACCAGACACTGAGGTCCTTTCTCAAAATAAACTGCCAAGTGTTTGAACACTACTGCAGAGAGCACAACTACAATGTGCTGGCCACATTGTTCTAATACAAAATACATGCTTGCCAAAAAGATTGTTCTATAGAGAACTCACACAGGGCAAGCATTCATGTGGTGGTCAGAAAAAGTGATACAAGGACATGCTCAAGGTCTCTCTTAAGAACTTTGGAATTGATTTGTGACATGGCATGCCCTCATCAGAGATGGTGTTGTGCTCTACGAGCAAAGAAGAATTGAAGTAGCTCAAAAGAAATGCAAGATATGCAGATTTAGAGAATCCACCCCAAATGTTCACATGGACTCTTTGTGCATGACCTGTGATAGAGCATTTCAAGCTCATATTTGTCTGATCAGTCACAGTCAGACACTCTGTTACTTGACTAACATGGTGATATCATTTTCGTCTTCTTTGAGAACCAAGGATAGCAACCAACCATAAACAGGCTGGGGTCGGGGAGGCAGTCCTTCAATCTTTTCCCACTCAGCCATCTGCTGTTCCTTAGATGAAAGTTTGTGAGATAAAATGTTCATGAGGTGAAAGTTCTTGAGGCTGTGAATGAGGTGAAATTTCTTGAGGACTGTTTCCTGACAGAGCTTCATAGGGCCTACTGTTCAGTAGAGTTGGCCTAAAGGTGCCTACATTTCACTCAGGTCAAACCTCAGCCCACAGAAGTCCTGTCTTTTCTGAAGTCTTCTAAAGTCGTCTTAGAGGGTAAATGCTTTACCCCTTTGTTTTTGCTTTTCTACATATATTTCATGGTGATTTTCTGTCTGTTTGTGGAGGAAATCTGGAGAGCCTAGAAATTCTGACCTACTCCACCATCTTCCTAGAATACTCCCTAAGGTAACATTTTCTTAACATCCAAGTAAGGATTATCATAATTTAAAAGGTCTTATCAATGCCTCATCATTTTGAAAGTAAAGGATTTGCCCGTCAAGAAAGTGTCTTAGACATCAATTTGTGAAGAATTTGTTTCATGTAGTGAAGCTTTTTGTATGTTGACTAATGAGATCACAGCCAGCAGTCCAGAAAGGTGAGGTGCCCTGCAAATGTGTGTTTTCCTCACTTGTTCGTCACCTTCACATAGTAACACTCTCCACCACTTGATATTGAATGCATTGATGGGAGAGTGTGACCCAGATTTATATGTGGACTTTAATGTACTGGTTATTCCCGAATTTTCTTCATATTAAACATCTGTGATGTATAGATTACCTTTCACTTTACTGTAAAAATGGTTATATTTAAGATCTGATGGTGTCACAATTGTAAGTAATTCATTTTTTAACATGGAAGTACATTAGTAGGAGTCCAAATGCTATAGTCGTGAGTAAGAGGAGTGTCTTCCTTTGCAAACATGTTGCATATGTATACATTTATTCAGTACATGAATATTATCCCTAAGACTTTGAAAGAATTGAGTGTAACCACTTGAGGACAGCTGTTTTCTGGAAATCTAGACCTGCTGATATGAAAGCATTTTGGGGTGAGCAAATCAAATGAGAGAGAGAGAGAATGTATTGTGAAAGCTCAGGTGGAAACATACAAGGCACCTTTTAGATTCATATAACATGAAGACTGAAAATTAATTTAGGGAGTATTCTTAAATTATATTGTAGTACGGCAAATATAAGTAATTAACATTCCTGCAATTAATTTCATTCTTTATTTTTCAAAGAGTGTTATCTAGTTATATTTATATATCTTAAGTATGACTTGGTAGATTGACCAACAAGATATTTTAAGCATTTTGTAATTATCTCAAATGGAATTTCCCTTTCGATTACTTACTCTTGGATTTTGTTATTGTTAAGTAGAAATGCAGTTTCCTTTCTTTGTATTTTTTTAATATCCTTCTACCATTCTGAAATTATTAATTGTCTTAACTGCTTTCTGACAAAGATTGAATGACCATAACGATCTCATCAACAGTGAAATCTCAAAAGTGAGTGATCACGGTAGTTCTCTCTTTAGCCCAGGACTGGATTTCTGCATGGCCAAAAATTAGGAAGAAGGTCATTCCTAAGAAAACAATGCCAGATGACATAAAGAATATGTTCTTCCAGCCATTTATTGGGTCCTGCAGGTAGAAAAGTCAGAATAGAATCAGTCCAAAATTTTTCATACCTCTTTATCTCAACAATACTCTGGATTGTGAAGATGTATAAGAGTCTCAGGGGAAAGAAAGGTTGCTATTAGATTTCTCTTTATTGTTCTTGATACAAGTTATTTTCATTGAATGACTAGAAGTAAAAGTATGTAATAAAATAAAGGCATTTGTGGTTTAAGATGATAGTATAAGGGGCAGCTAGGTGGTACAGTGAGTAGGGCACTGGCCCTGGAGTCAGGAGGACCTGAGTTCAAATCCGGTTTCAGACACTTGACACACTTACTAGCTGTGTAACCTTGAGCAAGTCACTTAACCCCAATGGCCCTGCCTACCCCCCACCAAAAAAATAAATAAAATTATGGTATATTATTTTGCATCAGCAATCATATATTGGTCATAATTGGGAATTTAAGGTAGGAAAAATTTAAGCTATATGAAAGTTCTTATCTGCCTTTTCTTTCACCCTACCCACAGGTATCCATCCTCCTTCTGCTCCCTCCTCTCTCTCAATTCCTCCTTTCCTACTCTCCTTTATAATTTGTCTTCTTCTATTATAAAGTAAGATCCTTGAGAATAGTGACCATCTTTTTTGTTATGTTTCTTTTTTATCCCATCTAGTTGTTCAATGCCTAGGACATAATATGAGCTTAATTAAAAATTTACCTATTTATTGAAGGATGTGCCTAATTATCTTCATAGAGAGAGATCAATTGTCTACCCATCTCTCTCTATGATGACTATTAGGCTCATCCTTCCCTTTGCCTACATTATCATTAGATAACTATCCAATTAAACATAATCAAATGAAACCTAGGAAAGACACATTCCATCAAAATTCACCCAAGGTAAGATCTACAAAGAAGCCACCGTAAGGCCCAATTGCCCCTTTCATCAGGTTGATAAATAGTTCTTTCCATGCTTAACACTTCATTTCCTCAATGAAAAACTCTTGTGAACATGTATTTGCCTCGCTTCAACAATTTCTGGAATCTTTTTTTAGCCAGTTGATTGTTACTTCATTAACAGCATCCACAATGAATTTTAGGACATTTTACATGCCTGTGCTATGTTTTTCTCTTCAATATGATTGGTTTAGGCAAAGTTACATTCTTTTTTAGAAAGTATGTCTTACCTGATTAATGAGATATCCAGTAAGATTTGGAATTATGACTGGAGGTAGTATTGCAAAAAAGTTCATAATTCCTGAGACAAAACCACTGTATCTGTGAAACAAAAAGTTTTTCATATATTATAGCTTAAATGTTTGGCCCATAATATTAAAAGCAACTTGCAGCCCATATGTTTCATAAGAGCATGAACACTTCCAAAAATGTAGGGCGATAAATATCAAAATTAGGTAGTCTTTTGTACTGAACACATTGTCATATGTTGGATGAACAACTCTAACAGCTTATATTCCATTATGGAGACAACATATACATTAATCAGTTAGTCAGAAAACATTTATCATGGGCCTACTGTGTTTGTGGCTCTGTGCAAACTTCTAGGGATATAAAGAAAGGCAAAAGATAGTCTCTGCTCTCAAGGATCTCATAATCTAAGAAGGAGAGATAACGTGTGAACAAGTACAAACAAATTCTATGTAGAAACTGAAGGTAATCAGCAGAGGGAAGACACTAAAATTAAGGAGGAAGGCACTAGAAATAATAATCCATTGATAAGTCTATGTAAAGTAAGCATAAACAAATACAAAGTAATTATTTTAGAAAAGGGACCAGTAGCTGAGTGTTTAGGAAGGAATTTTACATAAACGGTGGTATTTGAGCAAAGATCTGAAGGATACAGAGATTCTAAGAGGTTGGGGGAGGAGGAACTTGACTGGGAGTGCAAAATGGTACAGTGGTGGGCATGGAGTCCATTTAAACCTGGACTCAGATACCAGTTGTGTGATGTTGGACAAATCACTCAGCTTCAGTTTCCTCATTTCTTAAATTAGTTTAATCATAGCACCTACCTCCTAGGGTTTTTGTTAGAATTGAATGAGACATTTGTAAATTGCTTACAACAGAGACTGACACATAGTAAAGACTATTGTTAACACTCATTATTATTATTATTTCTTTACGTAGCCCACAGACCTTTATTTTGGCTTGTTGATGACTACTCTTTTTAGTTAAATTCAGGAAATATTTAACACATCCTTGCTACATTCAAGACAGTGTTCTACACAATGTCAGGTTGTCGTAGGTTTTTTTTTCTTTTGTTCAGTTCCCACCTTCTCTCAAATAGATTTGAGGGACCACCAATTGCTTGAATATAGGTGAGAATGTTTGAGACAACTGTCATCACAGACCTCCACTCTATCAGTGATTCTGTTAATATAGTCATCCTCCCATATATTGATACCATATAGTCAGCTATGTGGGATATTGGATAGAATGATGGATTCGGAATCAGGAAGACCTGAATTTAAATCCTGACTCAGATATTTATTAACTATGTGACTGGGGTGTACCACTTTAGTTTCCTCATCTGTGAAATGGGGATAACAATAGTACCTATTTCAAATGATTGTTCTAAGGATAAAATTTTTATACAGATATCTGTATATACTTAAACATATATGTGCATACATATACATGCACATATACACATGCATATATACACATATTTGTGTGTACATGTGTGTATAAATACATATAAATATATAATATTTACAAAGCTTAAAATCAACTGGCAAGCTTATCACTAGAACTTTGTGGAACACAGATGACAGACATTTCCTGAGCCAGAACCCAAAGCCCCAGTAGAGTCCATTAAACTCTCATGACAAGGAAATAATAATTAGTAATTATCATCTAATTGTAAGAAAGTTATAATAATGATGATAACATATTTTAGTTGTCGTTGTTGTTTTTGTCCAGCTGTTCAGTCACGCCCAGCTCTTCATGAGCCCATAGACTTGTCAATGCATTTTTCTTGGCAAAGATGATGGAGTGCTTTAACATTTCCTTTTCCAGTGTGCCCCCATTTTACAGATGAGGAAGTAAGGTAATTATGGGTTGAGGGGCTTGCCCATGGTAAGTAAAGAAGGAAGAGTCTAAGACAAAATTTGAACTAAGACCTTCCTGATTCCAGGCCCAATGATCCATTGAACCACCTAGCTCCACCCTGAGAACACATTTACATTCTGCTATTAATGATTAAGAGCATTTTCCTCACAATTCTGTTAATTGGGGAATGTATTATTGCCCCATTTTACAGATAAGAAAAATGAAGATCAGAGACTTCCTTATCTCTGATTTTTATTCTGCATAGTAGATGCCCCAAATTGTCTCCTCTTGTCTCACGTGGGCTTCTCTATGGCTGATAACCTATTTTCATAATGATGTCACATAGCCTTGCCTATTATTTTACTAAGAATATCAAAGCTATCCTTTTGAATCTTCTTTGTCTTCCATTCTTATCTCAAAACCATTCTACATATTCAGCTCTCCATAAATTCATTGCTAGAGGGTCAGAGGATCAGGTTTGCTTTCGGTATGCCAAAATTAACCCCTATATTTCTATCCTTGGTTTACCTGAAACGCTTTGCAAACTTTAAAGTGTAATATAAATGCTTGTTTTAATTATTATTGTTGGCATTATCTTTGTTGTTCTTATTATTATCATTCTTTTTCTCTCTACAATAATTTCACTGTAAACTCATCTCTAATCTCTCTATATTTAATACCTCCTGCACCACAACTTAAAAATTTACCCTGGTCTTCCAATTCTCAAAAAACTTCACTTGTCTCTGATCCCCAAGGGGGTGCTGAACTGCTGAACTCCAGGGGAGAAGTAGTTTATTGTAGTATCAACCTCTTGCTCACCTTGTCACCTACTCCCTTGTCAACCTACTAAGAACCCACATCTCAACACCCATGGACCTTCTACAAAACTTGAACATGTATTGGGGCACAGACATATTGCAAACAAAGATTTTAAAAAGGCAGAACTAATAAATAGATCCTTTACAGGACATAACATAATGAAAATCATAATTGCTTCAGTAACCTCAAACCAAAGGCACTTACTCAAATAGAGATTTAACAATGGCATCCTGAATAATGAGTCAGTCAAAGAACAAATCATTAAAACAATAACCGTGTGAAAGAAATGATAAAGATAAAACACTATGCCAAACTTTCTGGGTTACAGCTAAAGCTGTTTTAAGGGGGAAAATATAAATTCCTAAATATATATTAACAAAATAGCTATGGAGAAGATTAATAAACTTTTACATTTTTAAAAATTACAAAGCCAGCAAATAAATAAACTGCAAATGAGTGCAAAAGAAAAGATATTGAAAATTAGAGAATAAATAAACTGAAACCAAAAAACTACAAAATTAAAATAAAATGTTTTAAGACATAAAATTGATAAGCCTTTAAACAATATTTTAACAAGAAGAGGGCAGATAATTAAATCAACAAAATAGCAAACAAGGTGAAATCACAGAAGAAAACAAAAAAAAAAACCTAAACTTGTTATACACAGTTATACACTAACAAAACTAGGAACAACAAAGAAATAGAGTAATGCTTTCAAAATACTTTCAAAAACATGAAATACTCAAATCAACAGAAAACCACTGTGGGATCTTAAAAAAAAAAATCTCATGAAAGCAAATCAAACTACCTGTAAACAACCTAGCAGAGGAATTTTTTTTTTTTTACTTTTGAACATCTGTTTTACTAAAACCTTGAGTTCCAAATTCTCTCCCCTCTTCCCTTCCCCTCTACCCTCCCTAGGAAGTCAAGCAATTCAACATAAGCCACATGTGTATCCTTATGTATAACC
>JAQQSZ010008177.1:0-13114 GCA_028646595.1 Phalanger gymnotis | reverse complement strand
GTATATTTTTCAGCATTTTTTTTTTGGTCTTCTTTAGCAAGTCATTGATTTGTTTTTCATGGTTTTCTCGCATCTTTCTCATTTCTCTTCCCAATTTTTCCTCTACTTCTCTAACTTGCTTTTCCAAATCCTTTTTGAGCTCTTCCATGGCCTGAGACCAGTTCATGTTTTTCTTGGAGGCTTTTGTTGTAGGCTCTTTGACTTTGTTGACTTCTTCTGGCTGTATGTTTTGGTCTTCTTTGTCACTAAAGAAAGATTCCAGCATCTGAGACTGAATCTGGGTGTGTTTTAGCTGCCTGGCTATTTTCCCAGCCAACTTACTTGACCCTTGAATTTTTCAGTGGGATATGACTGCTTGTAGAGTACAGAGTTCTCTGTTCCACGCTTGGGGTGATGCGCCAGCTCTGCCACACCAGCATTCTTCCTTCCCCAAGAACCCCCAACCTGGACTGGACTTAGATCTTCAGCAGGGTCTTCACTCCTGCTCTGATCCACCACTTAATTCCTCCCACCAGGTGGGCCTGGGGCCAGAAGCAATTGCAGCTGTAGTTCTATTGCTGCCCCACCTCCGCTGCCCCTGCAGTGGTGGCCTAACCACAAACTCCCTCTCCTCAGCAGCTTTTCCCACTAACCTTCTCTGTTGTCTTTGGTGTTTATGGGTTGAGGTCTGGTAACTGCCACAGCCCACTGATTCAAAGCGCTAGGGCACGCTCCACCCGGCTCCTGGTCTGATTGGTCTGCGCCGCCCACGCTGGGCTGTGCTCTGCTCCTCTCCACTCCCAGCTTTGTATGGGATAGATCTTACCCAGAGACCATCCAGGCTATCCTGGGCTGGAGCCCTGCTTCTCTCTGCTGTTTTGTGGGTTCTGCAGTTCTAGAATTGGTTCAGAGCCATTTTTTATAGGTTTTTGGAGGGACTTGGCGGGGAGCTCACACTAGTCCCTGCTTTCCAGCTGCCATCTAAAAAGCAAACACTTTTGAAAGGGACAGGGTCAAGGGAGAAAATTGAATAAATGGGGATAGGATGGAAGGAAATACAGGTTTGTTTTTCACAACATAAGCATTGTGGAAGTGCTTTACATAATGATACAGGTGTGATCTATGTTGAATTGCTTGCCTTCTTAGGGAGGGTGGGTGGGAAGGGAAGAGGGGAGAGTATTTGTCTTAAAAGCAGATGCTCAAAAAAAAAAAGTTGTTTTTTGCATGCAGCTGGGAAACAAGATATATAGGGAATGGGGCATAGAAATCTATCCTGCCCTACAAGAAAGTAAGAAGAAAGATGAAAGAAGAAGAAAGAAGAAAGGATGGTGGCGGGAATGTGGTGAGAGAAATTCCAGTCAGCCCTCTGGGGACCATCTTGGAATGGGAGGGAGGGTAGAAATGGGGAGATAATTTGTAAATCAAAATCATGTGGAAATCAATGTTAAAAACTAAAATATTAAATAAAAATGATAAAATTTAAAAAATAAATATAAAGTATGATCAAATGTACTTTAAATAATTACATCTATATTAAGCATCCAAGAACTTAAAGCAAATGTAAGTGCTTTAAAATTCAATATATTTATTGAATAATTTTCAACATTCAAAAAAATAAAATCTGTAAAAATGGAGAAATTATTTCATAAAAACAGGGCTTCTTTTTTTTAGAAAGGAAGATCTATTCCACGGGAAGCAAGTGGGGTGGAGGGCTAGTAATATTGGAATCTTACTCTCTTCTGGGTTGAAGAGGAAAAAACTATATATATCTGAAGAAGCTTAGAAGTCTTCTGAACTTCTAGAGAGGTGAGAAAGCTGGGGGATGTGGTGGGGGAGGGACTTTTAGAAAGGTATGTTGATTAAGATAAGGAGGGTGGAGTAAATAGATAGGGAAGGGACTTTTAGAGAGAAGGGTAAAATAAGGAACATATAGTAAGGGGAGAAGACAAGACAGGGTGTCAAGAGAGGCTGAGAAGGAAAACAGTAAAAATAAGATGGAGGGAAATTCACAAATAGCAATTATAACTTTGAAAGTGAATAGAAATGAATTGGGGAATGGCCGAAGAAGTTGTTGTATATGATTAGTGATGGAATACTACTGTGAGATAAATGATGAGCTCAGCGACCTTAGAAAGACATGGAAAGTTGTGCATAGTAGATTTGCAGTATCATGTACAATCGTATTTTTTTATTTTGCTATGTTATAGGAATCCTTGTTTTATTCCATAATTTTTTTTAAAAAGAAAGAATCTTAGAGATTATCAAATCTAGTTCTGTCATTTTACAAATGTAGAAACCAGGACTCAGGCAAGTAAATGGTTTGCTTGGTCCCACAGCAAGTTAGTAATGGCTTAGATCTAGAACATAAGTCTCTTTCTTGGCTTTATAAAATGTATGTCTAAATTTTGAACCTGTCTTTAGCAATCAGCCACCCGTGGCAATGTGGGGGTGTTTAACTTGGGGGTTCTCATTTTTGTGCCTTAGTGTTCAATGGAAAGAGTTTCCAAGTTAAATTTTAAAGGGGGGTTGCACTCATTGACCTATAGGGTTCCTTTGGCCTCTAGATCTCTTATCTTTGTCAATTGATTCTATGGTCGTTTGCTCCATGGAACTGAAAATTCTGCAAGGGCTGCTTCATACACTTCCTTGTGACAGATGAAGAAATCATGCTTCAACAGAGAAACAACTTAGGAAATGTTTCTTCAGCCTCTATGTTTATATCCAGCTTCAGTGTCCTCCGGCTCCCTCCTTCACTTTACCCAACCTCAGGAAGTTTCTTGAAGGTACATAGAAAAGAGTTCTTCTTAACATACTGCCAGCTATCAAGGCTACTTAATGATCAAATCAACATTTCTAGGCAGCATAGACTTTCTTAGAGGATTTTAATCTCTGTCCTTGTCCTCTGCTAGCTTTTTTTTTCACAGCTCCTTGGCTTAATAAATACCTTTCAACAAGGCTTCAGACAGGCTGCAAGTGCACTTGAACAGCATTTCTAAGTCCTTATTTGCTCTATAGTTATCAGGTGAAGGAATAATTGATCTCAATCAGGAACACCTGGTTTCATAATTGCTCAAATGATTATAATTCAATAATAAGTCAATTAACTTTCTTAACTCAGATTGCATTAACCTCTTGTAATCCAGTGAAGAAGTGAACAGGCAAAAAGAATGTGGCCCTATCTATGTAGCCTGATAAAGATAACTCGATTGTTTTTATTATAATCTGCAATTATTATGGCTGATCACCAGGCCATTGGTTGTATCTTCACATTTGCTCCACTTGCCACTAACATGGCCAAAACAACCAGAATAATTCTTTGTATATTATTTCAGTCCTTTGCAAATCAATTTACTACTTCAACATGTTTATGAAGCATCTCCTATGTGCCAAGCACTGTGTTAGATGCTGGGTATACAAAGACAGAAATCAAGCAGTCTTAACCCTCAAGGAGCTTACATGGCACTGAGGGTGGAATGAGGGGGAAAACAAGTAAACAGATAACCAATACAAAACATATACAAAGTAATTAACATTCTGATCTATGCAATGACAAACCGTAATTCCAGAAGACTAAATATGAAGCTTGCTAATGATCTCTTGCCAGAAAAGTGATAGACATGGCCAATATGGGAATTCGTTTTGCTTGATTATGGGTATTTGTTATGAGACTCTTCTCTTCTTTCTTGTTGTCAAGAACAACAAGGTGGGAGGAGTAAGACGAAGAGAAAATAAATGCTTGTTAATCAGAAAAAAAAAATAAAGTAATGGGGGAGGTGAGCACCAACAACTGAACTAGAGGGAAGGGGAAAATTGATTTAAGGCTTATACACAGCTTGGGATTCCAAGAGGAAGAGATAAGGAGGAACATTATAGGCATGGAGGTTGGGAAGATAGCTTGTGTATAGACATCAAAGGGGGAGATGGAATGTCTGGGACCAATTGGACAGGCCAATTGGATGGAATGTAGAGAGAGGGTGAGGGTGTATGGGGTGGGGGGATGAATATCTTAGAAAAGTTATTTAGAGCCAGCCATCTTCCCAACTGAAGGGAAATTGATGTATGCTAGTCTGAGTAACCTTTGTAATCTTGCAAGAAGTATCTGGCTTTCCATAGAGGCTAAGCATATAGAATCATAAAATACTGGAGTTTAAAGAGATCCTAGGGGTCATGTTATTCAACTCTGTAGTTTTATAGATGAGATAGTCTAGTCTAGTCTATACAACTCTTAAAATATACTCACAGTGCACATTTTATCCTTTCTAAGGCAGTTTTTTTTAAAAAGCCTGAATTCATATAAAAAGTGGAAATGGACATAATTGAAAGTGTCGGCTCTGGGCCATAGGCAGCACAGGGCAAGGAGCCAGAACATAAGGAGTTCAGTAAGAGCTCAGGACCAACAGCAAACAGACAAGTAGACAGAAGTGCAGGCAGGAGTCAGGACAGGCCAAAATCCAGCAACTGTGTCCTCCATCAGTCAACAATTAGGAAGATCCATAGGAGGTGGAGGAATCTACCAAGGTGAGAGGTCACGGTACAGAACAAACAGCTGACAATCAGGAGGTTCATTCATTCATTCAACAACCATTGTAAAGTACTGTATCATGAGCTGTGAGGCAAAGAGTACTAGGATTAGAATCCGAGGACCTACTTGCTACTTGTGTACCCTTGGACAAGTCACTTAACTATTCCTGGCCTCAGTTTCTTCATTCACAACATGAGAGGATTGTACTAGATTACTCTCTTCTGGGTTGAAGAGGAAAAAAACCATATATATCTGAAGAAGCTTAGAAGTCTTCTGAACTTCTAGAGAGGTGAGAAAGCTGGGGGATGTGGTGGGGGAGGGACTTTTAGAAAGGTATGTTGATTAAGATAAGGAGGGTGGAGTAAATAGATAGGGAAGGGACTTTTAGAGAGAAGGGTAAAATAAGGAACACATAGTAAGGGGAGAAGACAAGATAGGGCTCTTAAACTAGGGTCTATGAACTTAAAAAATTTTTTTGATAACTATATTTCAATATAATTGGTTTCTTTTATTATTCTATTTATTTTATTTATGCACTTACAGCCATTTTGTTTTGAGAAAGATTTTACTAGACTGCCAAAGGGGTCCACGATTTTTAAAAAAATATTTTAAAAGCCATCCACTAGATAATACCTTTCCGTACTAAATCTATGCTACTACAAAGTCCAAAGCTTTCTTATAGGTACTTGGTGGGCAGCAATGAACAAAAATAGGGCCATTCTCAGCTCTAAGATACCTTACAGTCTATTTAGGGATATAACAGATACAATAACTGAATTACAAATTTGAATGTGTCCAGTTCTTAGGTCAGAATGTCTATTCCATGAACTAAGCACACTTTTTAGCTAGGAAGATCATGAAACAATTCATGAAGGCATTGATATTTGAGCTGGATCTTGAAGGAAAGATTTCAAAACTCAGAGATGGGGCAGAATCATCACTAGAAATGTTTAGACCCAAGGAAGGAACCTAAACTGTATATACCCTGGTGAAGAAGCAGGAAAGATATTCCCATTTGGAGGAGTGGATTATTGTCCTGGCAAGGCAGAGACTCCAAGACACTGGCACAAGGCCACAGGGAAAGGGGTAGGGAGCAGGACAGAACATAGTGTCCTATTTTAAGTATTATGCTTACTAACTAGGTGATAATTTCTTTTGATTTTACATTATATAAAGACTGAAAGTACCATTTTTCTAAGTTCAATGCCCTATTAATGGCATTCTGAGACAAAGCCCTTGTTGTCTTGTTCTGATTGTATGTTATAGATTTTGTGTGCACATAGCTGTTGACTTGTTTTCTCTCTTGTTAGATTGTATGCCCCCTGAAGGCAGGAACCGTTTGTGTGTCTTTCTTTGTTTATCCAGGGTTTACAATAGTACCTGGCACATACTTAACTTGACTTGAGTGTATGAGTGAAAGTTCATTTCTGCCACATTGGAGTGATATAAACAAAGCACAAAAATATAGAAGAATAGGATAAGTTCAGAGAATGGGAAATATTTCAGGTTGACTGGAAAACAAGTGACCTGAAAAACAAGAGTTTAAAAGGCAGGTAGGGAAGGCTGGAGTCAGGCACATGGGAGGTCTTTAGTGCTAGATTAAGACATGTGTGTTTCATTTATGGCTGACAAGGAGACTTCAAGTTTTGTTTTTTTTTTTTTAACCACTGAGTGACAGCATTAGAACTCTGCCTTAGTAATGTGGTTCTGGCAGCTGTACATAGGAAAGATTGGAGAGGAGAGGCTGTAGACAAAAGGAGGAGTAGCCCAGGCAAGAGATGATGCGGGCCTGAACTGGAGTGGAGGCAGGAGTGGAAAGGGGCATGACGTAAGGCACATAAAGTCAGGATTTGAAAACTGTTTGTATTTGAAAGTCAAAGATGCCTCTGAGGTTACCTGGAGCTGCCTCGGATCTTCCTGGAGCTTCTTCCTGTGTTCCCAGTTGACATATAACATTTGGCATCTCATGTGAATTCCAGAGGTATAGATATTAGCATAATTTTATGTCTATATATATATATATATATACATATATGTAGACGTTGTTGTTGTTCAGTCATTTCAGTTGTGTCCAACTCTTCATGACTCCATTTGGGGTTTTCTTGGAAAACATACTTGGCAAAAAATGGTTCACCATTTCCTTCTCTAGTTCAGTTTACAGATGACGAAACTGAGGCAAACAGAGTTAAGTGACTTGCCCAGGGTCACACAGCTAGCAAGTATCTGAGGCCAGATTTGAACTCAGGAAGATTAGTCTTCCCGACTTCAGGCCTGGCATTCTATCCATAGCTACCTAGCTGCCAATAGATGATAGATAGATAGATGGATAGATAGATTTAGATAGACAGACAGACAGATAAACAAGTAGATGCATGGATGGATGGATGGATGGATGGATGGATGGGTGGATGGATGATGGATGGATGGATGGATGATGGAGATACAGACAGTATTCAGTGATGCTCTTTGGTATACTTGCTATTTTCATCTTTTAGCAGCTTTTTCCATGGTTGAGTTGAATATTCTTCCAGTAATCTAGAATTTTGTTTCTTAAGAATCAGGTTCAGATCCCACCAATCTTGGGCTCAACTTCCACCTCTAATGCTATGCAAAAGGGGATGAAAAAGTGAATCTGTTTATTCAAATCAAGGCATCTCACAATCAAAGGGACCTCAGAGGTCACTTAATCCTTTCCTTACTAGTTGGACAATAACAATAAGAATATCCAGCATTAATATAGTACTTCATGGGTTGCAAAGTATTTTGTGTACTTGCTTCATTCAGTTTTCTTGTCAACCCTATTAGAGATGTGTTATTATTAGCTCCATTTTGCGAATATGGAAACTGAGGTCAAGCAGTTACATGATTTGCCCACGGTTGCATATCTAGTATTTGAGGCTGTATTTGCACTCTTAGAGCTGTCCAATAGGTGATTGCTCTCAACCTCCATCAATGTATCAACCATGAATAATATTTTTAAGCATCTTCTATGTGTCAGGTTCTGTGCTAGGTACTGGAAATACAAAGACAAAAAATTAAATACTCCCTGCTCTTAAGGTGCTTATATTCTATTTACAAATTGTTAAATTATACAGAATAAATACAAAAGAATTGTGGGTATCAAGAAAGACTTCCTGTAGAAGAGAGTACTTAAGTTAAGTCTTTAAGGAAAGGAGAGATTCTATGAGGAAGGAGTGAAGAGAGTCAATTCCAGGTATGGGAATGGCCGAGTACTATGCGTACCAGAGTACCAGGGAATAGGCTACTTTGTTTGGAATTACAGAGTACGGTAAGGGGAGTAATGTGTAATGAGATTGCCAAAATAGGTTGGGACCACATTGTGAACAGCCACCCAGAGGTGGTTATATTTTAGCCCAGAGGCAAAAATGAGCCATTGCAGTATGCCTAGTGAGCTTTGGTGTTTTCCCTCTTGGTCTCAATCTGCATGCTGTTGATTGCTAGTCCTTTAACAGACAACATGGAGGACATAAGTAATATGTTTTGTGGGCTCTTTGTATGGTTCTTTAATTATTTTGTCATTTTCCTGAGTCTGAGCCAGGGGTGGGCTGGAGCCAGCTCACAAGAATCAATTGTTAAATTTTCAGAGTAAGTATTCATATCTGTGAAATTAGCAACTGTTGATTCCAATCAGGACTTGATTTACCATTTTGTTGATTATCTAGGCTGTCCAAAATGCGGCCCAAGGGCCACATGTGGCTGCGATTTATGCAGCTCACCTACAAGCATAGAAATTTACATTAATGCTTTAGTAAATGAAGCCCAGTTACTGCAGAACTCTCACTAAAATGGCAAATCAAAATATTGTCTATCGTTTCAATAAAAACCTAAGGCTGGACAGCTCTGAGCTAGACTTAAGAAAGAGAGAGGGAAAATATTCATAATGCAGATTAAACTTTAAAATGTATTGTACATACACTTTTTTCCTCTAGGAGAGCTGGTTGTTAAACATTTACTAGCATACCCCTAGTCTACACACAAACCATAGTAGGGAAAGAAGATGAGCAAGGATGAACTATACCCAGATTCATCATAGAAATACATATGGGATTGTTCTAGCAGAGCTCACTCCTTTGTCAATGGGAAGGATGTGCCCTATTAGGCCTGTGATGTACCAGCCTGAGAGATCTGGTTAGGGTAAAGTTTTGGATCTCTGATTCCAGTGTGATTTTTGTTATTCTTTAAGAAATTGTGGGTGGGAGTGTTTGCAGTACTTAGTGGAATCTTATTCTCTCTGAAAGAAACTGGATCATTCTATGAAGGTGAGCAAAACTACGATCTCATGTTATTTCTAGTCAGAGGAATTCAACAAATTGCTCTTGGACCCCAAGGTCATTTTTAACACCTGAGTTCTAAAGAATTGGATGGCATCCAGAATGGGAATATGTTTTGCATCTTACCAGACATGGAGAAGTAGAGCAGTGCTTTTGTGGTGTTATGGAGGAAAGCCAATGGAAAACATTTTCCAGTCCATGATGAACAAAAGCACCCACAGCTTGCTAGTATGTCTTATTTCAAACAACTGGAGCCTCATCTTTCATGAAACAGATTGAACCCATGAAGAATTGGAACATGAGAGAATTTTGAAAGGAGCATTTGTTTTTTAATCTAACACTATTATGTTTTTAGTCTTAATATCTTTTTCTATAAGATACCCCAAAGAGCAAAATATTGCGTGAACAATGTCCCTTCAATGATTTAATAATATGGATAGATTTGAACTCCTTTTTAAAATACTTCTAAATGATCTGTATTTATCTAGCCTACTTGTTCTTCTCCCAATTTGGCATGTCTTCTCCCACCTCCATGCATTTGCACAAGTTGTCATTCCATCTCTAGTAGGCACTTAATAAATGCTTGTTTCTTTCCTTCCTATCTTTCTTCTCGCCTTTCTTCCCTCCTTCATTTTTTTCTTCCTTCCTGACAAACATTAATGTTTTGGGTGAGAAAGAAGCCTTAATATAGAACATCCATACACTAAAACATCAAATCAATAGAACATCCAGATTTGAGATAGGCAATCCCAGATATGCAGAAGTATGGGGTGGGGGAAAGGATTAGCCATGGCCAGAAGAAATAGTTTGTTGTCTGCCACTAGATCAAAGGATTTGAGGATGGGAAAATAAGCAGAAAAGTTTTGAGGTGGGAAATGATATACCTTATTATGAATAGCATCGGTATTCTGAATAAAGTAGGAGGCAAGGTCATTTGCTGACAGAAAGAATGGAGTGGATCTGGGATCTTAAGGAGAGGCTTATAATAGCAGCTGTGTAAAATGTCATAGAGAGTAAATAAATCAAAGTTAAATAAACAGACCAAGAAAATCCAGTTGAGATTAAATCATGTGAATTTATAGTGTGTCCAGTATAAAAGATTTCATGATTTCCTTTGTCTTAGAAGACACATGAAGGGGTTGTGTAAAGCCAATCAGTAAGTGAAAGATCTATCCAGGCCCATTCAATAGCCTTCAGGTGGGGCTTCTGGGGTGGGGGGAGGGCAACAAAGGGAGGCCTGATTAGAGACAGGCCCACACCCATTCCCTAATTAGATGTGAGGCCCCAGGCTAGTTAGCAAACTAGTTTGCCAGTTTGAGAGAAGCAGGAAGCCCTCAGAGCCCTAAGGGGAGTGGCTAAGACCAGAGCCAATGGTAGGTGCCTGAGTTCTAGTCAATCAGATGATGTCTAGAACTGTATAAAAAGAGAGAACAGAACTTGGAGTGCAGGAGAAACTGAGGACTGAGGACTGAGAATGGAACTGGACACAACAGAACTGGAAGCAACAGAGACCAGAGCAGCAGGATTCAAAAGCAGAGGGCCAACATCCGGAGTGTGCAGAGCAGAGAGTGCTGAACACAAGAAGAAGCTGCAGAGATCAAGGAACTTGGAGTCAGCAGATCTTCAGGAGAGAGTGCTTGCTGAGCAGGGAGTTAGGATTCATGAGTGATCTTCTTATAGGAGGGCCCTAGCATCAAGGGGAATTGGTTTCCTGCTATGATATTTTGTTATAATCTCCTTGGTACTATAGTGAGGTGGGCGTATCAGTTTTGGAATATCGTTGCCACAAAATCAAATTAGGGGTATTGGTCCTTGAATCTGATCCTTTGGAATCTAAATAAATGTTAAATTTCCTATGCCTTCTCCCTAGAGAATTCCTTATACATCACACTTCTGAACTATTCAGGCATGCCCATGGTCCTCTCAGAGGTCATGAATTTTGCCTTACTGATATAGGTTGATTGGGATGGAATTGTCAAAGTAATTTCAAGGAGGGAGAATAGCCTGGTTAACTATAGAGTGTTGCTCCAAGTCTATGAAGGCAGGGAAAAGAAGCCAGCATTGGAGTGGTGGTCTACATAATAGGATAGAATTGAGAGGTCAGCGATTTGGAGAATACAGACCAGGTTCAAAGGAGTAGGCACTGGGGAAGGAGAAAAGACAGTAGATTGAGATCAAAGAAGAGAATTTTGGAGTTTAAGATCTTAAAAGTAAAACAATACAGTGTGTGTGTGAAAAGATTGAAGTCAGGACTACCCCTCTGTGACTTGCTGGAGATATCTTATGTGAATTGAGATGGTTGATGATTTGGGAGTCAAGATGGTCCAAAATAATAGACTTTCGACTATTTAAAGATTGCTGTCATCTTCCCGTTTAGTCTTCCCTTCATCTGACTGGTTATTTCCTTGGGGATAGTAAGGTCTATTTGCATGAGAACTTTATAAATCTCACTAAAATCTTTCCCTGCCATTTTGTCTTAATAGTGATATGTAACATGCTTCCAGTTAAAATAAACAAAAAAAAATGCTTAAACATTAGAGTTCTCATGCATATATGATATAATGTAGGAGTCTTATTTCCCTCTTATGTTAAGTGTAGATGATGCACATATTAACTACTCCCACAGAGATTAATTTAAGCTTCTAAAAAATATTAAAGCTAAAGCTGGGTATAGTCACCCAGGACTGTAACCCCTGCTACTGAAGGAGACTGACTAGCAGATCTCTTGAGTTTAAAGCCCTGAGTGCCACTAGAGCTGAAGCTGATCAAATATCCTTCCTAAGTCTGGCATCAACGTAATGATTTCCCAGGAGTTGAGGACCAGCAGCCTGCCAAACCAGCCCAGGTTGGAAAAATGGAGTAGGCTAAAGTTTCCGTGATGATCAGCATTAGTAGTGACCCATGAATGACTGTTACGCTTCAGCCTGGGCAAGATAGGTAGATCCGGTCCCTAACAAATGATAGATAAACCAACAAATAAATGGATGTATAAATAAAGTCAACAAAGACTTTTTTCTTAAAGATATTTTCAAAGCAAGAAGATCCAAAAAAAAAAGAAAAAGGAAAGATAATATAATGTTAATAGATATCTCCGATAATTCCCAAATGTCTTTAGACATTTCTATTCCTTTGGAACCATATTCTCATTTAAACTCTCTTGCAATGAAATCATGCTCACCTTGTTGTGATTTTTTTGCAATGTATTTTCTTATGCCTGGGGACATGTTCAAGTCTGCCCAGTGCTCCCCTTCCTATTATGAACACCAGAATGACATATTACTTCCACATCACCAACCAGTTCATCCTTGTAGGTCAGAATTAAGCCCTGGTACATGGTAGAGTGTGAGGCCCTTGTAGTGGAATAATTCACACAGGGATTGATTCTTCCAGATTTTTTGTTCACTTGTTTCACTTTTCAACAGTTATTTTGTTGTGTGGCCCACTGATTGCCAAGCTTGAAGTTCAGACACCCTATCATTATGCATTTGATTTGCGACCCATCTTGTGCAGGGCTCAGTGGTGTATATTTATTTCTGAAATTAAAAAGAATTATGCTTAATTTTGTTTTGAAAATTTAACAATGTCCTCTTCATATGATCAGAGTTAAATAATGGAAATGGGGGGGGGGTGGAGCCAAGATGGCGGCTGGAAAGCAGGGACTAGTGTGAGCTCCCCTCCAAGTCCCTCCAAAAACCTATAAAAATGGCTCAGAACCAATCCTAGAACTACAGAATCCACAAAATAGCATAGGGAAGCAGGGATCTAGCCCAGGCATTCTGGATGATCTCTGGGTAAGGTCTATCACACACAGAGCTGGGAACAGAGGGGAGCGGAGCCACGCAGAGCAGAGCCCAGCATGGGCGGCATGGACAAACCAGACCAGGAGCCGGGAAGAGCGTGCCCTAGCACCCTAAATCAGTGAGCTGCGGCAGTTACCAGACTTCTCAACCCACAAACACCAAGGACAACAGAGTAGGTTAGTGGGAGAAGCTGCTGGGGACTGGGATAGAGTTCGTGGTTTAGCCACCACCCCTGGGGCAGTGGAGGTGGGGCAGCTACAGAACTACAGCTGCAGTTACTTCTGGCCCCAGGCCCACCTGGTGGGAGGAATTAAGTGGCATATCAGAGCAGGAGTGAAGAGCCTGC
Source organism: Phalanger gymnotis (assembly GCA_028646595.1). NCBI lineage: Eukaryota > Metazoa > Chordata > Mammalia > Diprotodontia > Phalangeridae > Phalanger > Phalanger gymnotis. The sequence goes on along the minus strand of JAQQSZ010008177.1, from coordinate 175 downwards.
TGAAGATCTAAGTCCAATCCAGGTTGGGGGTTCTTGGGGAAGGAGGAGTGCTGGTGTGGCAGAGCTGGCGCATCCCCCCAGGCTTGGAACATAGAACTCTTTAGTCTACAAGCAGTCATACCCAGCTGAAAAACTCAAGGGTCAAGTGAGTCGGCTGGGAACATGGCCAGGCAGG
>JAQQSZ010008176.1:0-13114 GCA_028646595.1 Phalanger gymnotis | reverse complement strand
AAATCCTTTTTGAGCTCCTCCATGGCCTGAGACCAGTTCATGTTTTTCTTGGAGGCTTTTGTTGTAGGCTCTGTGACTTTGTTGATTTCTTCTGGCTGTATGTTTTGGTCTTCTTTGTCACCAAAGAAAGATTCCAGAGTCTGAGACTGAATCTGGGTGTGTTTTCACTGCCTGGCCATGTTCCCAGCCAACTCATTTAACCCTTGAGTTTTTCAGTGGAGTATGACTGCTTGTAGAGTACAGAGTTCTATGTTCCACGCTTGGGGGGACGCACCAGCTCTGCCACACCAGCACTCCTCCTTCCCCAAAAACCCCCACCCAGGACTGGATTTAGATCTTCAGCAGGCTCTGCACTCCTCCTCTGATCTGCCACTTAATTTGTCCCACCAGGTGGCCCTGGGGCCAGAAGCAACTGCAGCTGTAGTTCTAAAGGTGCCCTACCTCCACTGCCCCTGGGGTGGTGGCTGAATAGCAAACTCTATCCCAGGCCTCAGCAGCTTCTCCCACTAACCTACTCTGTTGTCCTTGGTGTTTGTGGGTTGAGAAGTCTGGTAACTGCTGCAGCTCACTGATTCAGGGTGCCAAGGCATGCTCCGCCTGGCTCCTGGTCTGGTGGGTCTGCGCCACCCATGCTGGGCTCCCCTCTGCTCCACTCTGCTCCCAGTTCCATGTGGGATAGACCTTACCCAAAGACCATTCAAGCTGTCCTGGGCTGGAGCCCTGCTTCCTTCTGCTGTTTTGTGGGTTCTGCAGTTGTAGAATTGGTTCAGAGCCATTTTTTATAGGTTTTTGAAAGGACTTGGTGGAGAGCTCATGCTAGTCCCTGCTTTCCAGCCGCCATCTTGGCTCCACCCCTGTGTGCAACTCTTTATAACAACATGATGGGGTTTTCTTGGCAGAAATATTGGAGTGGTTTGCCATTTCCTTCTCCAACTCGTTTTACAGATGAGGAACCTGAGGAAAACAACATTAAGTGACTTGATCAGGTCACATAGCTAGTAAGTGTCTGAAGCCAGATTTGAACTCACGAAGATGAGTCTTCCTGACTCCAGGTCCAGCACTCTATCCACTGTGACACCTCGCTGTCCCTTTAGTGCTATTATATTTGACTGTGAGATAGGAGTCAATCATTTCAACTTTTCACATTGTACCATAACGATCACTGGAAATGCAGTGTTGATCTGCATTTCCATCCATTGTTAAGATGAATGGGTGAAACATGAGGCCCCTTAACTATGAGTATAAAAATAAGATCTTTATGTATATAATCAACTACCTGAACATTCAATGCCAAAAAGTTTCCTCTGTAGCCTTTCCTAAATAAGTCAGAGCACAATTCATTCATTTACTAAGGAAATATGGAACATAGGTCCTTGTGGGAGGACATTGGATTGGTAATGTTTCAGCAATCAAATTAAGTGATGTAGATAGACTATGATCTGGGCTCACAATTGAACAGAAGGAAGAAATGAGCTAGATTATATTAGAGAAATTATAGAATGCTTTCAATGACTTTAATCTGTTGCCTGACACATGCACAAAAACACCTTTTCAGAAACCAATAGTCTTTCAGTGATGCTATTGCATATGGCTGTGCATCATGAAACACAAGGATTGCTGATAATCAAATGGGGGGGCAACCCAAAGAAACACAGGAAAAGCAAAGTAGGCTGCCGCCTATTACCAATCATAAGAAGAATAACAGATCACATCCAAACATTTGATAAAAAAGGATATAGGCCAGTCATGGCCCAATGAGAGAGAGGGATGACAGATACATAAACTGAATTCTGCACATGTACCAACAAAATATTAAAAGACACAGAACAAGGCCTGCAACATATTGAATGAATTTCTTATATATGATTTGTAACAATACATGGACAAGAATACGTGAAGAGGAAAAGAGCTGAAGGATTTGTGATCTGTAACACTGGAAGGTATATTACAATCACTGAAATAATGTATTTCGAATAATGCTAAAGTATAATATGGATTCCTGATTGTATTTACAAAGGAAATATAAAACTAACACATTGCTAAGTTTAAAGCTGTTTTCATCTTTACAACACACCTGTAGTGTGAACAATGTCTAAATAGTTACCTATGGAAAATATAAACACAAAGTCACCACCTATAATTATCATATAACGGAACATATCACATAACGGAACACTGATGTATTTAGGTTCACAAAACCTCGTCTGGATCTTCTATCTACTCAAAACCACCACTCTCAAGTTCCTATTTTCCTCTGGATTTTTTTTTTCTCTCTCTCTCTCTCTGATGAGCCAGAATTAGACATGTGACATAATAAGGCAAAAGGACATTTACTTATTTTAGAAAGCAAAGTAAATAACAGGAATCCGAAATAAACAGCAGAAATTTCATCATCTGTCTTTGAAAGCTTTCTTATCCCATGACTCCAGTCCCAGGAGAGTATGTGTCTCTTCATCTGCATTTCCCAAGCTGTCATGAACAAGACACTCCAAGTTAGGAAACAGAAAGCATATAAGGACTAACTTGTCTAATTACCAGCAGAACCTCAAGATCAGACATGCCTTGAGTGTCAGTACCTAAAAGATTAGTGTCACCATGACTGAGGGGAAGCCACCTATGGTATTGCTAGAATTAGACTCCTTGGCTGAACAGCCTCTTGGTTTTACATCCATTTCACCTCTTTCCCTTCTGTTTCTTTCTAGCTATCACTTCTGTCTCTAAGGTTGGAATCTCCTGAATTTTGTCTTTTAGTACCTTAAAAATGTTTGTCCTCGAATCAGCAAGCTTTAATTAATTATTACTATGTGCCAAGCACTATTCTAAGTACTAGGGATACAAAGAAAAAGGCAAAACATTTCCGGCCCTCAAGGAGCTTATAGTTTAATAGGGAAGATTACAGATATCCACAAGACACATACCAACAGAAAAATGGATAGAAAGCTACTAGCATCTGGGGTGAGCAGGAAAGACCTCCTGCAGAAAACAGCACTTGAATGGATACTTGAAAGAAACCAAGGATTTCAAGGGTAGAGATGGGGAGAAAGAACTTTCTAGGCATACGTAGTACCATTTTGCAAGCGGAGGTGAGGGGGGAGGAGAGATTGCTAGGAAGGGACCCTTTTCATAATCCTCCATAACTTCAGAGCAGGTTCAGTCATCCTCCGACTGCTTCCTATTGGCCATGATCACTGGTTTTTAATTGGTTGCTGAACTGGAACTCCAAGAATGAACTAAAGAGGTAATCCTGCCCTCAGGTCTCATTCCTGATGTCTTTGAAGTGGAAGGATGATTCTCTGTGCTCTGAAAGATTGGAGTTACATGGCTTTCTCTACAACGCTGCAAGCTAACTCATGTCCTCTTGGGTGCACCTGTGCCTGGGATTAACCTTCTCTTTGTGTTTTCTTGGGCACTGGACCTTTTGAGATGTCCAGAGAGCTAACATCCCTGAACACCTGAGCATCAGAGTATCAGCTGCTGGAGCAAGTGCAGAAGAAACAGTGGCAGAGATAGACTGGTCAAGAGGGAATGAGTCATTCACAGGGGAAAAGATCAGAGGAAAAAAAGGAGCCACTTGGCAGTGAGGGTGAAATGTAAAATAGTTAATGAGCAGTCCGCAAGAACTTCTTAGTCCAGAGCAAAAATGGGATTGTTTCTCAGGAGAATGAAGCACTGATGAGCCTAGTTACCCTGTTCAGGAGACAGGCAATCCCAGAACAATGAACCCAGAGCAAACTTCAAGAGCAGGTAAAGGACAAGATTTGGCAAAGGTCACCAGCCTTTGTGGGCTCAGCCTAGATATGCTTAGCTAGCTGTTGTGCTACATATTTTAATTAGGAATTAACTGACAGACTGAACACAAAGTCATTGCCCTCACCTCATTCGAGGTATTTTGCTGTTGTTTAACTGGGAGATAGCCACTGCAAAGACATGGAGATGATAGACGAAATGCCACATGTTAGGAGTAGCATCTAAGTGAGTATAGCTGAACCATAGAATTCTAGGAGGAGTAATGTAGAAGAAGACCTGGAGGAGTAGGAATGGAGCAGTTTTTTAAACTGCCAAACAGAAGAGTTTATACTTTATCCTAAAAGTAGGAGGAAGCTACTAGATTTTACCAAGAAGGAAAAATGATATGGTCAGGCTTCTGCGTTTTGAAAATCACTTTGGAGGCTATGTGGACAATGGATGGGAGTGGGGAGAGATAAGGCAAGGAGGGAGAAGAAGGGCAATAAGGCAACGGCACTTTGAATGATATGTATAGAGACTATGACATGTCCCACCACCTTTCCTGCCTTCATAAGACAATAGCATAACAGTTGTTCCCTTCTCCCTTTCTTTTACTTTTTAAAACTATATCGTGCTCCCCAGTAGTCAGACTTTGAGGAGGTTGTGGAAAGGGTTGACAGTTTGGACCTGTTCCAGATATCTATGAGCAGAGAAAGACAAGAGACTAAGTGACTCAACCAGTCATATTCTTCATGAAGTTCGTTCATCATTGCAGCTTCACAAAACGGGCAAGAGCTATTTTTATCCCTTCCTTCTGGCAAGACAAAATAACGCTGAAATGTTAGAGGATTCAAAGGATCTCCACATAACTCTAACCTTCACTACCTATTGTCCTAATCAATCCTAGAAAATTAAAAATAAAGCATGAATAGTCTAAGTCTAATGCTGGTGAGGACAATCATAACATTCACGTGTTGGCTATTATATCTTAAAACGTTCAGCTTTAACAAACTGCAGAATCAGATGTGACCAGTGAAATTGTCCTCAGTCTGTTCACCAATTCATAATTTACATCTGGCCCATTGACAGCATAGTATATAATACTTTTAAGGACAATTCTCATTCTCATGACAAGTAATTGCCTCTTTATGCCCATATGCAAGAGTTCATTTGGCCTGCAAATGTTTCTTACATGTTTCTCCCTTAAACTGGTGACTATGTTCGCAATCTACCAATGAGGAATGGAGAGAACCAAATTATAGGCAAGATAAGAGAATATGAGAATGGCCAAGTTACTGAAAGGATGGAAAGAGAGGACCAAAAATCTTGCTCTTGGGGTTTCCCAAACTCATATTCCCCATATCTATCTTTCCTTATTACAAAAAAAAAGCCAAAGCCAAAGCAAAAAACCTCGTAGCAATATTTTTCCTAGGATTGTTCTGTACCAACCTAGAAAAACACACAATTAAAATAAAAGATTTAATTATAACAAGAAAAAATAATGGATTTGAAGCTAACAAACCTAAATTAGAATCCTCCCTCAACTACCATTTATGACCTTGAAAGGAAGGGAACAAGCATTTAAGTACCTACTATGTGCCGGGGACAGTCCTAAGCACTTTACAAATATGATCTCATTCGATGCTGCCAACAACCCTGGGAGGTAGGTGCTATGATTATCCCCATTTTACAGCTGAGGAAACTAAGGCAGATAGAGGTTAAGGGACTTGCCCAAGATCACACAGCTAATTAGTATCTGAGACCAAATAGGAACTCAGGTCTTCCTGCCTTCAGGCCCAGTGCTCTATCCAGTGCCCAACCTACCTACTTATAACTTGGGCAAATCCTTTAACTTCTCTGGATCTCAGTTCATTCATCTGTAAAAAGAGGGATTTGGACTAGATAATTGCTAGGTTTCCTTCCTGCTCTAAATCCTACCATTGGACCATCACCAACTTCAGTTTAGCCACGAAGACTTAGAGACCAAGGTTCTGCACTTCGCACTTGTTGTTCATTTTTCTAGACCCCTACCACAGTTGTGTAGGTCATCTAATGTCAGAATGAATTCTGGTCGCATCCTCTTAAGAGAAATAGAAGTATTTTTAAAACATTATCTATAGATCAGAACCCACTGACCGTATCCAATCTTGGAGGTTTCTCTATATGATTCCTACTTGCCATCATAGAGAGTTGAGGTCCTGGGAACATCTGAATTTCTCTTATTCCCAGTTATCTTTAGGAGTATTTATTCAGTTCCCTTGCAAACATCTGAAACAGTTCATTACACTCAACACAACACAACACAAAACACAGAAATAGTTCATTACACCCAACAAAGGACACAGAAAGAAGTTGTGTTTGCTCTCACAGGAAGTCAAGAAAATTTTCCCTTCAGCTCTCATTGCTTCCCTATCTCTATAGAATATAGGGCTATGTCCCACGTGGGCAGCATCTCCCACTAAGCACTTTTCAGGCTGGAAAAAATATATCCCCTTGTTGTTGTTGAGTCATTTCAGCCATGTCTGACTCTTCATGACCCCATTTGGGGTTTTATTGGAAAGATGCTAGAGCGGTTTGTCATTTCCTTCTCCAGCTCATTTTACAGATGAAGAACTGAGGCAAACAGGGTAAAGTGACTTGTCCTGAGTCACACAGCCAGTAAGTGTCTGAGGTAAATTTGAACTCAGGAAGATGAGTTTTCCTGACTTCAGATCTGGCACTCTATCTACCCTGCCACCTAACTGCTCTGATGATTAGGTCCAGGCCACATAAATTACCCCTAAGACCAAAGAAATGTCAAGAAAAAACCTGAAAGACTAAGGGGGTAAAACCGTCAGCCACTGCTGTCAACCATACTGCAATGCAGTAGCAATGCAAATACAATGCAAAGCCCTATGTTTCATACAACCATAAAGGTTCTCCAGATAAGTAAGGGGAAAACAACGTTCTTGGTGACTAGTTCTAAGGGATTGTTGTAACATGCTAAAAGATGCTTCTAGTAATCCTGTGGACTATATTAATAGGGTGCGTTGGAAAGGTTATTGGCCTGGAAGTCAGGACACCCGAGTTCATAGTCTGCCTTTTCCTGTCTTTTATAAGGGATTTCACCTCCCTGGGCCTTAGTTGGCTCATCGCAGAAGAAGTTTGAACTAGACTGATTGCCCTTCCAGGTCTAGAAATAGATGGTTGTTTCATGACCTCTAAGCTCCCTTGCAGCCTTAAATCCTGTGGTCCTGGAATTAAATCATGTTAACAACCAAGTGTAGCTTTTAATTAAACACCTTTTTAAGAGGCACCGAATTTGAATTTTTCTCCAAAAATACTTATAACAACAACTCCTTTGGAATCTATCAATCTATCTAAATATATATGCATGTATATATACCAAATGTAATAAAATATTATATTATTTAATTATGCATAATATACAAAGTATATATATATAATATACATATACACAAATATAAAGATACTTATAACAACAACCCCTTTGGAATCTATCAATCTATCTAAATATATATGCATGCATGTATACCAAATGTAATAAAATATTATTTAATTATACATAATATACAAAGTACATATATAATATACATATATACAACTATAAAAATACTTGTAACAACAACTACTTTGGAATATATACATACATACATATGTGTGTATAAAAATATAGCTATATGAAAACATCCGAGAGGAAAAATAAATCAGGAAAACTTGGCCACCACAACTTCCCCGCCAGACACTTTTCCCAGCTAGCTTTGAAACTCTTGTTGCTGTTGTCTTACCCATTTTGTAGTTTGGTTTTTTTTCAGAAAAAGAAACAAGAATAAATTTCTATTTAAGTTCTTGGTGAATCACTTTCATACACTGACTTTTGTCCAGTGCTGTCCCTAACTGCATGAAAAGCTATCACAGAGGAAAAATTCAGATTTAGGGATACATTCAAATTCTTGCCTCATGAAGATATATAGCCACCCTGGAGTATAATAGTCGGGTCAGACATCCCACACAAATCTTCAAGATAAAAGCCTACTTGGAGAACTCAGCCAATTTTTAGTAACATTTTGGGCTAATTGCCGGGACATGTAGAAAATAGTACTTACTCTACCACAGTCAGTCATTGAGTCAGACAAATACTTATTAAGCTGCTATATACCAGGCAATCTGCTAAACTCTGGAGTGACAAAGAAAGAAAAAGCTATGTAGGCCAAGGCAAGTTCCTTAACATTTAGTTTCCCTTGTTGTAAAGATGTAGTTATTAATAGATGTGAAATCAATAACAAAAAAGTTTAAAGAAATACACAGAAGGCCAAAATATTAGTATTAGACTCAGCATCTTTGAGTCAAAAAAGTATGAGACTAAATATCAAAAGACCTGGCCCAGAGCATGAACTCTATTACTTACTATGTGACTTTGGACAAGTCACGTGTCTTCTCTGACTCTCTATTCCCTCCTCTATAGAATGAGAGAGATGGACAAAATGACCATTAAGGTCCCTTTCTTCTATTTCATGCTTCTGTGAATATCTCTGAATCTCAGGTTTTTTACCCATTAAATGGCAATAAACATAGTTGCAGTATTCACCTCCCAACACTATTGTGAAGAAAGCATAAATCGCAAAACCCTATATCAATACGAAGTATTATAGTTGTAAAATTCTACATGCTAGGGACCCAGATTACCAAGCTAGCTTGAAATGTTTCTTAATTAAAGGAGAATAGTTTATGAATAAATAAGGGTTAGTAGGACTGTTTCCCATGAGTAAAATGTATGAACTTCAATTCCTGGCCTTTGTTATAACTATTTTAACTTTTCACGTGCCTTTTTTCCCCTGCCTGTCTCTGGGTTTTCAGTTTGTTTTGGATCGCTAAAGTGCCTAGATATAATAAATATTGACTAAATGAAGAGTCCTTGTATTTAGGCACTGGTTTCATTTGCTAATGATATTAGTTTCCCTCTTTTCTCTAAGGACCCTCCTGAAATTAATTTATTATGCATATATTTTGTGTATATTCTACATGCATATGGTATTACCCAAGAGCATGGGAGTTCCTTGACAGCAAAGACTGATTTTTGTTTTAGTATCCTCAGTGGTAGGTACATAGGAGCTGTTTAACAAAATGCCTATAGTTTGATTTCTTGATTGATTGATTGAGAAAGACAGATTACTCCAAATCTTTCCTGCTCCAAACTGGATTCAGAGACAAATCTGCTATTGTTGGATGCTCCCAGAAGCCATGTTCCAACGGACTAAATGAGATCATATATAACATATAATAATAAATAATAAAGGAATTTGTAAACCTTATAGTGCAGAGTGTCCCTTAAACTTTGATAGCTTAAGACTACACTAAGGAGAATCTCTTTATGGTCATACCAGGTGTTTATATGGTTCGAGGTCTTTCAAAAAGATTACATATTTTCTTGATCATCATAAAAAAAATCTAGATACAGAAATGGCTTACTTTTGCCCATTTCATGAATTTGTTACTATCCCACTTGCCTAATCCTGTGGCATTGTCTAGCTTTTTGTTTTTGTTTGGGTTTTTTTTTATTTAATTTTTAATGTCTGTGAGGCATTCGTGACACAGTCAGCTAATCCCAACATCTTCTATGCACAGGAAGGAAGGAGTTGGGTGGGCGATCTATGAATCATCCCCTTGTTGCTTCTGCTCATGTTAGGCTTTCATTTCACTATATGATGGCAGTATCTTTAATTATGCATATTTTTATGTAATGTCTACGTATATGGGTGTGTGCACATATAGCCTTACTACACATGAGTTGACCTAATTAGCAATGTGTGTGTATATGTGTGTATACACATATAATATACATGTGTTTATGTGTGTATGTATATATATGCACATATATATGCCGTGCTATGGGGTATGTGCATGTACATGCCATGCACACCACCCACACACAACCCATAATTGCACTTACAAAATATCTAAGATATTTCTTCTGAGAGAGACAATGTTATGGATGATGACCATAGCAATTGCCTGAAAAGCAAATTGGAGAAGAGAAGAAACCTGATTAAACTAAATAGTGCAATAGCTTTAATAACAAAGATGCACTCCAATAACAAACTTTTTGCCATAGGAATTATTATCCATCCAAAGGTGCTATGTGAAAGTACTCTATGTAGTCAGAAAACATAAGTTATAGTACAAAAGCATAATGTATCCTCGCATGCATATCCTCATCATCATGGAAGGCAGTGTGGGTTCTGTGAAAAGAGTGCTGCATTTAGATTCAGAGGAAGTGAGTTCAAATGCTGCTCCATTATTAACCATATGACTCTCAACTAGTCAGTTAAACTTCTTAATTTCCTCTTCTCTAAAAGGAAGGAATTGGCCTAGCTGACTCTAAGGTCCCTTCAAACTCTCTATGCTCCTAATACTATGAAAACCTTCTGTTCCTCACTCGTACAATCTCTGCTACACAGATTAATCTCCAAATGCACCATTCAAACCATGTCATTGCATTATTCTGGTACTCTGCTGTATTCTGGTTTGTCACCTAAACAAGAGAATGTCAAAAGGAAGTCTAAGAAAAGCCAAACTGGTCTATCCACTTGCTTTCTTTAGACCACAGAGAGACGTGTATCTTCTAACAAGAATCAGACATGGTCTACAATTCTGCCAAGAATCAAAGTCCAGATCACCAGCCAATAGTCTTAAGATTTCACTTTTTTCCTCTTTTTTAAAAATCAATACATCTGCCACCCTCCAGTATTATAGAACTTCATCTATGTTCATTGACCTGTTAAAGGTTCTTATCAGTAGGTCAGCAATTACATCCAACAATCCCTTCAGTTGCCTGGGAGTCTATGATGGGACTCATTAAAAGCAGATAAGTGCTATCTTACCATGACCCTCCCTATTTATCTATCTGAAGTTTCAACCTTCCATTAGCAATTTCTTTTCTGTTTTCTCCAATCCAAAGATAATTCTCCTTGGTATTAAAATAGAGGAAAAAATATAAAGCCTGAATAGTTAGTCTTTCCTCCTATTGCTCATCATAATTAGACTATCTACTCCAAACAATGGTTCTATACCCCTTTGAGTCTTCTTATTTTCCCAAACAAAACTTTAAAAACCATTTCATCATCCTTCTAATTCTTAGAGAACCTCAGCTCATTCTGAAATTTATCATGTCCAATATTATAGGACGTACCTCATTTGTGCATTCATGTATCACTTGAATTTGCTTTCTTCTTCTTCTTCTTCTTCTTCTTCTCCTTCTTCTTCTTCTTCTTCTTCTTCTTCTTCTTCTTCTCTGTCCCTCCCTCTCTCTCTCTATTTCTCTATCTATCTATCTATCTATCTATCTATCTATCTAGGTTGGTTGGTGAGTTCCCTGCATTCATGTTAGGATTTTTGGACAGCTCCATTTTCCTTCTTATTGGAATTTCTTCTCTTTATGTTTTCTGAATTTTATTCTTGAATTTTTCTCACTGCCTCACTAGAATTTTAGGCCATATTTTGCTACCTGTTTTCTCTGAAAAGTATTCTATAGGAAGTTAGAGATGTGGTTCCAAAGTCAGAAGAGAGGCTAGAACTAGAGATACAGCTAATTGGTACTTAATAAATGCTTAATAAATAACAGGTGGTTAATAAACTCATGTAATATATTTTGTCTTTCTCCTATAGAATGCAAACTCCTTGATGGAAAGATGGGATTGGTTCATTTTCATCTTTGTTTCCAGTGCCTAACACACTGCTTGGCACATAGTATCTACTTAATGCATGCTTGTTGATTGATTCTTCTGCATGGAGGTGGCAATTAAAGCTATGGGAGTAAAAGATGTTATAAAAGAAAATAGTTTAAAAGAAAAAAAATACATAAAAAGGTGTGAAAATATCATAGATTTAGAGCTGTAAGGTACCTCAGAGGTCAACTGTAAGTTTACAGATGAAAAAAAGACTTGGAGAAGATAATTTACTTGTCAAGGTTATACCATTAGTCAACAGTAAGGTAGGATTTTAATTCAGGTCCTCTGACCCCAAATCCAGTGCTTATTCTATTGGACCATGTTGATCTTTGAGTTGGCAAGAGAATTGTGTTATTATTATAACAGGATTCTATAGCAGACGGCCAGGAAATCTAGACATCTTGATGGTAGGAGGAACAACACCTGAAATGATGTTCAAGGGTCTGGCTGAAGTGCTACATTTGCCCATGTGGTTAGGGATGAGGGAAATACAAAGGGGCATCTTTACCTGGAGCGCAATGAATGCACAATCTTAAAAAATAAGAAATTAACTGCTGACTCCACTGAGAGATAGCATGATAAGGAAATGATTTGACAAATTTCTTTCAGGAACAAGTGAGACTCCTGCACTGATAGGAAGTCTGGTCCATGGAAAGAAATCAGTGACATTGACAAAGGTATCCACAATCACTAGAGTAGCATTGTATTTCTTGGAAGAGTATAGTTCTCTGTTGAACTCAAGTATTGCCTCTGCCCAGGGATAATGGGTAGTTGGCAGTCATTATAAGCTGCTTGTCTACAGGGTCTTTGGCCCTGTTTGAAAACTTAATAAGACTAGATATTTTGGCAGATATTATATTACATCTGTGACCACCAAAAGTCCTAGAGTTTTCACAGTCCATTTCAGTGGTTTGAGATGTAGAGGCTTTCATCAAAAAAAAAAAAGGACAGACTGGCTGGCCAGTGACGCTAAAAGCATAAAGCCTTTATAGTGGTTACATTTTAACTCACACAAGGGAAGGCATAAGCACTAACTTAAAATACCCAGATGCATGAAAACAGGACAAAGGGAAGAATTCAGGATGAAACAGATGACCGGGTTTCAGTCACTGGACAAGTATTGCTGGGTCATGGATATGATGAAGTTTAGGCCACAGGAGGAGGGGAAAGGAAGCTGATGGTTCTGTGACAGCCTGCCATGAGAAATTCAAATACCCAGGTTATACCAAACTCTCATCATTCTCTCTAGTTCAATATGCGGACATTTATATTTCACCTTCAACACCAGGGCAGGAGAGGTGAAAAGAGGTGTTTCCAATAGGTTTATCTGAATTTTTTCCCAATTCTGATTTTATAAGTGAAACCAAGAACTTTGCCAAGAGGCCCCCACTAGCATGGAAGTTTACAATTTGGAAGAATATAGCATGGAATATTCCATATATAAAGCGTTTTAGAAAAGGAGCAATAGCAGGCAAAAAGAAGAAACAAATCGAAAATAGTTTGTGGCATGAGTCTTATGTGCCTCAGAAAGGTCTTATCCAAGACCAGAATGCAGTGTTTTGCACTAACACAAGGGATTTGAGCAGATCAGCTCTGGGCTATTTTGGCAAAGACAGAGCCTTGCCCTTCAAGCTGTGTAAACAGAAGCATAGGAACCCGCC
>JAQQSZ010008175.1:0-13114 GCA_028646595.1 Phalanger gymnotis | reverse complement strand
GGACAGGGTCAAGGGAGAAAATTCAATAAAGGGGGATAGGTTAGGAAGAAGCAAAATATAGTTAGTCTTTCACAACATGAGTATTGTGGAAGGGTTATACATAATGATACGCATGTGGTCCACGTTGAATTGCTTGACTTCTTAGGGAGGGTGGGTGGGAAGGGAAAAGGGGAGAGAATTTGGAACTCAAAGTTTTAAAAAATAGATGTTCAAAAACAAAAAAGTTTTTTTTTTCATGTAACTAGAAAATAAGATACACGGGCAATGGGGCATAGAAATTTATCTTGCCCTACAAGAAAGGGAGGGCAGTGGGGTGACAGAAGGGAGGGCTGACTGGGGAACAGGGCAACCAGAATATATGCCATTTTGGAGTGGGGGCGGTAGAAATGAGGAGAAAATTTGTAATTCACACTCCTGTGAAAATCAATGCTGAAAACTAAACATATTAAATAAAAATAAATAAAAATAAAAAAAACCTAAGGAAAAGAAAAGAATTCATTATTCTTAATAAAGAAATCAGTGATTAAAATCAGCATGATTTCAGCAGTAACAGGTTATAGTAAAGGGCAGCTATGTGGCACAGTGGATAGAGTACCAGGCCTGGAGTCAAGAAGACCTGAGTTCAAATCCACCTCAAACACTAGCTCTGCAACTCTGGATAAGTTACTTAACCCTGTCTGCCTCAGTTTCCTCATCTATAAAATGAGCTAGAGAAGGAAATGGCAAACACTCCAGTATCTTTGCCAAGAAAACCCCAAATGACATCACAAAGAGTGGAAAAACTATTGAAACAACTAAACAACAACAATAAAGTTCATTTTCTCTTTTGATAGGGTAAATAGACTGCTGAATCTGAAGATGAGGAGAAATGGGATAGGTAATAATAAATTTAGATGGTTTTGAAACCAGATTAGTAAATATAACAAATTTATATTTATATATTTGTTATATAAATATATGTATATATATTTATATAACAAATGCTCATTCATGAGCAGGATGAACAATCATGGTGTCAGAAATGATAAGCCTATAGAAGAGAAGACATAATAGGGAAAACATGGTTGTTGTTTTCATATACTTTAAGAGCTGATAGACATAATAGGTAATGGACTTAATTTGAATATCTTCAAAGGATAGAATTTAACATCTTAAATCAGCAATGAGACAAATCTGACCACTGTGACCTCATAGGATGAGACACATGTCTTACATGGAATGTAACTTTGAATGGGTATACCATATTCAAAGGTAAACTACAGATAAAAGTAAGGTGAGGAGTGGTATTATAATAGACTATAGTAATCAGATATATTCATGTAAACAGATCCAGGAATGGAGTATAGAACATGTAGAATTTGTAATTTTACCTATATTTTGAATAAATTCAACTCGAGGGAAACAGGAAAAAACAGGGAGGATGATGAAAAGGGAATAAGGGAGTGGATAGATTCAAGAAAGGATTAGTAATAAGCCAAAAAAAAAAAAAAACTCTAAGCTTGGAGAGGGGAAAGATAGATGGGTAAAATCTGATCAGGGTTTAAGTGAAGTGAAAAGGGCCATTGCTGCTAAGCACACTCTCTTTTACTACCTTTTTATTTGTTATGAAGAGTGAGTAGAAAGCAAAGAGGAAACAACTATAAGAGAATAGAATGGAGGGAAAAGAATTCACTCATAAAATGGAAGAGGAAATCAAATTCTGCTTACAAAGCAGATTCCATCAATATGTTGATAATAAGATATGCAATTGAGATATAAAGACTTAAACAGTTAAGACAAGCTGAAGCAAAATCTACTTCAGTTGAACTCAAAAAAGCAGGGGTAGCAAACGTGATCTCAGATCTGGCAACAACAAAAATAAGCTTAACAAGATAAACAAGGAAGCTACATTTTGCTGAAAAGTGTCCTAGACAGTGAATTAGTTTTCATATTTAACACCAATGTCCCAGGTATCAAAATACTTAAATGAAAAGTTAAGCAACCTACAGGAGAAATAGACAACAAACTTTCATAGCAGGGGACTTCAATGTATTCCTTCCAGAGCCTGACAAAGTTAGCTAATTAAAATATAAACAAAAAAGAAATTAAGAACCTGAATAGAACTTTAGCATAGTTAGATGTTACAGAATTCTGGTGATTGAATGGAAAGAAAAGTATACATATTTCTCAGCTCTGAATGGTACTTTTATAAAAATTAACCACATAGTAGGGCCTCCTCACAAATGTAGAAAAGCAGTGATATTAACGTGTCTTTTTTTATGTGACTTGATGAATAGTAAAGAGAAGAGAACTGTATAAAATGAAAGCATTATGGTAAAGATAACTCTGAATGAATTAGAATGTGATCAATATAATCACCAGCCATGGTTCCAGAGGATTCATAATGAAATAAGCTACCCATCTCGTGATTGATAGATGAAAAACTAACTGCAGAATGACATGTTTTTCTGGACATAGCCAGTGTGGAAATTAGTTTTACTTAACTATGTGTACTGTAACAAGGGTTTTGTTTATCTTTTATTCTCAGTTGGGGAGAGTGTAACAGGAAGAGAAGGTGGGTTTTTGCTAATTGAAAAAAAGGTATAATTTAATTAAAAACATCTTTTATTGAACAGAATATGATAAAATTATATTAAATAAAGGGCCATTGAAGAAAGGACTAAAAATAAATTGAGGAATAAATAACTTAATCCTAAAGAATGGATGAGTTAGAGAACAAAACATAAAAACTATAGATAATTTCACAAAAGATAATGAAGTGATGAAAAAATGTATCAGAATTTGGGGCATGCTTCCAAAGCAGCCCTGAGGGGAAAGTTTACTTCTACATATGTTTGAGAGAGAGAGGAAATCAGCAATTTAAAAAAAATAATAAACAACAAAATAGAAATTCTGGTCATCAAAGAAGAGTTTAATAAACTTGAAAGCTAAAAAAAACCCCAATGAAATTAATGACTAAAACTAGGACCTGTTTAAAGCAAAATAATGGTTGATTTAATCAAAACAAGGAAATAAACAAGTTACCAACATAATGAAAAAAGAGAGTTCATTACAAATGAATAAGAAATAAAATATATTATTAGAAACATTTTTCCCCTACTGTAAGTCAGTAAAACAACAGTTTAAATGAAAGAGATGAATGACTATTTACAAAAATAGAACATACTCAAATTATCAGAACAAGAAATTGATAGTTTAATCAACACAGAAAAAGAAACTGAATAAGCCATAAATGAACTCCTAAAGAAAAAACCTGAACTGTATGAATTTGTAAGCAAATTCTATCAAACATTCAAAAAACAATTCCAGTATCACATAAATGCTTGCTAAAAAGAAAAGAGGGTATCCCACAAATTTCTTCTGTGATATAAATATGGAAGAATCAGGAAGAATAAAAATAGAGAAAGAAAACTATACTATATGCAGAAATTTTTTTTACAATCATATTAAATACATTTCCACATTAGTCATATTGTAAAGAAGAATTAGAACCAAAGGGAAAAAACATGAGAAAGGAAAAACAAAAGACAAAATGGTACACTTCAATCGTATGCAGAAATTTTTAATAAGGAATTAGCAAAGTACAACAGCATGTCACAAAGATTATATGCTATGACTAGTTTGGATTATACCAGGAATGCCAGATAGGTTCAATATTAGGAAAACTATAAACATAATTACCATTTTCATAATTGGTAATCATACCGATAGACTCAGAAAATAAATCTTTTATAAAATACAGTGCCCATTTCTGTTGAAAAAATAATCTGGAAAATATAGAAATAAATGGAATTTTGCTTAAAGGGTAAATGATATGTATCTAAAACCAGGAAGCAGAGTCTTTTCCAGTAAGATTAGGGTTAAAGCAAAGAGAGATGTCCATTATCACCACTGGCATTTGTATAAATATCCTTGCAATAGAAATAAGAAGAAAAAATAAGGGAATAATCATAGGCAAAAAAGAAAGAAAAATCTTGCTGTTTTGCAAATGATATGATGGTTAGAGAACCCTGGAAAGTTGACTACAAAATTAGTTGAAACAACTTTAACAAAATTTTGGAATATAAAATAAATCCATGTAAGTCATTAGCATTTCTTTATGTTACTAATAAAACCTAGCAGAAAGAGATAGAGAAATTCCATTTAAAATAACTATAGAATGGGGCAGCTATGTGGCACAGTGGATGGAGTACCAGCAGCCCTTGAGTCAGGAATACCTGAGTTCAAATTTGACCTCAGACACTTACTAGCTGTGTGACCTTTTGCAAGTCACTTTACCCTGATTGCTTAAAAAAAAAACAAAAAACTATAGGATGTATAAATACTTGGGAGCCTACCTTGCAACATACAGGAACTGTATGACTGCAGTAACAAAAAGCTTTTGTTTGCTCTTGAAAATATTGCATCAATTTATTTAGTGCCATACCAATCAAACTACCAAAAAATTACTTTAAAGAGCTAGAAAAAAAATTAATAAAATTTCATTTGGTAGAATAAAAGATCAAGAATCTGAAGGAAAATAATGAAAAAAAAAATTGACAAAAATGGGGCTAGGAGTACCAGATCTCAAACTAAAACCAAGGCCATAATTACCAAAGTGATTTTGGTTAAAAAAAAATAGAAAATTTGATCAGAGAAGCAGATTAAATACCCAACTTAAAGATACAAACAAACTTTAAAAGACTCAGCTCCTGAGGTAAAAACGCACTGTTTGACAAAGACAGTTGGGGAACTGGATAATAGTATGGCAGAAATTAGGTTTTGAACGATGCCTCCTACCATATACCAAGCTGATGACCTAGATCTAAAAGGTCACACACATTGTAAACAAATTGAACGACTAAAGGAGAAATTGCCTTTATTTTCTATGGATATTGGAAGAATATCAAATGAGTAAAAGACAAGTTCACAGAAGAGAAAACTGATAGTTTCGATTAGATGAAATTTAAAAATCTTTCACACAAACAAAACCAATGCAATTAAGATTGGAAGAGAAATTTACTGGGTAAAAACAGGAGCAAGTTTTTCTTATAAAGTAGTTTCTCATTTCCAAGATATGAAGAACTGTTTCAAACATTTAAGAAAAAGAGCTATTTCACAACTGATAAATGGTTGAAGCCTATGAACAGTTACTTCTCAAGGGAAGAAATCTAAGCAATCCATTACCATATGAAAAAATTAATGAATACTAATAGAGAAATGCAAATAAACACAAATCTGAAGTTCAACCTCAAACCCAACAAATGAGCAAAGGTGACCCAAAAAAGGAAAATGACAAATGTTGAAGAGGCTACAGAAACAGGAACATTGACACACTATTGGTAAAACTGTGAATTAGTACAGACATGCTGAAATTCAGTTTGAAACTATGCCCCCAAAATTACAAAACTGTATGCCCTTTGGCCCAGCACTGCCTATTCCCCAAAGAAATCAAAGAGAAGGGTCCTATGTGTACAAAAACATTTTATAGCTCCTTTTTTCATGGTAAAATCTGCAAATTAAGAGAGTATTTTTAGGAGGGGCAGAATGGGCGTAATGGATAAACAAATTGTATATGAATGTAATGGAATACTAATTTTCCATAAGAAATTATAAAAGAGACAGATTCAGTGAAACCTGTATTAAACAGATATGGAATGAAGTGAGCAGAACCAAGAGAACAATTTATACTGTAACAACATTGCAAGAGGAGCAATTTTCAAAGACTTAATTAAGGCCTCTGATTAACATGTTTTCAGGTGACCAATGATTAAAAAAAAATGCCACCCACTTCCTGCCAGAGGTAATGGATTAAATGACCACAAAATTTTGGAAATAGCCAATGTGGGAATTTGTTTTTCTTGATTATGCATTTGTTTTACAAGAGGTTTTTTTTTTTAATATACGATAGAGGTGGGAAAGAAAAAAATGAATCCTTGACAATTAAAAAATAAAATTTAAGAAAAGAAAAATGAAACAAAGTCAAGCATAATTTGCCATACATCTTACATTTGGGAATTGATTTTAAAGGTTTCATGGAAACAATATTTAGGATCCAAGAACTAAAATTCTATAGGGGAAGTTCATGGTGGGTTCAGGGGGAGTTGGGACAGGGGAAGAAATGCCTAAAAATTATATAATGAGAACACAGAAAATATTTTCATTAGGGAGAAAATGGGAAATGTCTGAAGAAGTTGATAGCGCTACCTAGAAAGCTTGTTAACCAGCTTAGATTTTCAAAAGATGTGGAACCAAGAACAGGTGACAGAGAATGAATGAAAAAATCATGGTCATTGTCATATAAGGAATAGTGTTTAGAGTGCTGAACATCATAGTGAACTAAGTCTGGCAAGGAAAGTGAAAGACAGACATTTATTGGGGAAAAGAGGAAGATCAAAAGAGGGATGGAACCACTGAGTGGAGGAGGGGTGACAGTAACTGAAAACAAAAAGAAGGCAGGGCTACTACCCCTATTTTGCTTCTCTTTTCTGCACTAACTAGCATGACCTTTAGGTGAGAACAGACAAAACAAAAATGATAATAGGAAAATGATACTAATTTATATTTATTGAACTTAACCATCATCAATAAACAGAAGACCCAGAAAGGATTGTATATGAAACTAAGAACTTATGTTAAACAGTTAGCTTATAAGTATATATTCAGTTTAGCAAAATAGTAATAAAATTGCACTGCGTCTTCTGAACTTTTATTGTTTTTGGTTTTTTCTGGGTTGATTTTCATTATGTTATTGGTGCTTTTTTTTTAAAATCTCAGTCACATCTCACTAGTTTGCACCTCCTTCCTCCTTTGTAACAAAAAAGCATAGTCAAGTACAGCAAATCATCCCTTACCCTTGTTCCTAGGCACTTTAACATACCCTTTCAAATGCCTTAAATTTCCTGTTTTTCAAGCTAGTGAATTTCCATGACTGGCTCCTCCACTCCACGTTAGTTACATTCAGATATGGTCATACACTTGATCCTGCCATCACCCACAAGGTTTCTTTTTCAATATCTGTGAACTCTCAAAGTCCTTTATGTCATTACAAATTTCCATCATTTCACCTTCCCTCTGCTTTATGACTGACTGCTAACCCTATTCTTTAATTTCCCTGTGACTTCCACTCCCTTTGCTTCTCGGTTCTTTCCCAGGCCAGCATCTCTCCACCACCTGCACTCCCCTCCCTACCTTCTCTTGACTCCCAACTTTTTTCAACTTTTACTCCTATTCATGTGCTTACTGAGTGGAGTGAAAAAAATCATTATGCTATTCCGACTGGGTCCGCCATAAATTCGTATTATGTAAACTCGACTGGGCCCTCACTACAACAGAGCAATCTTTTATGCTTCCCACTTGCCTCAGCCCTTCTCAAGCCTCCTATGGAAATCTCTCCACTTTCTTAACTAAGGACATCACCTCATACATCAACGAAAATATTGAGGTCTTTCACCAGAGCTCCCTCTTCCCCCTTTCTCTTCATCTCCCATCACTCGTATGGCTTTCCTCACTGTCTCTTCTTTCACCCCTGGTTCATATGAAGAGGTTGCCTTTCTCCTTTCCTAGGGAAACCCACCTAATGCTTTCTTAATTCCATTTCATCCACTTTTTTCCAGTAAATTGCCCCTCTATTACTAATCTTGAAAGTTTCTCTCTACTGACCATTTCTGTGCTTTCTGCAAACACATCTGCAAAAAATCCACACCTGAACTCTATTTTGGCCAGCTAGTTTATTGTTCTGTATCTCCCCTCCCCTTTGTGGCTAAGGTTCTTGAGGAAGCCTTCTACAAGTGATCCCTCCCTATCTGGCTCTTATTTAAGCCTAAAGCCAGCTCAGTGATTGGTTGAGTCCCTGCCTTGAGTGTCCAGTCACACTGCCCACTTTCCACTTCCAGCTCACTCTTGAGGCCACTCTTACCACCATACCAGCTGCCTCCTACCCAAACCCTCAACCCATCAGCTTTCCTTGTATTTTGTGTTACCCTATTAGAATGTAAGCTTCTTGGGAGTAGGGACTGAATTGTTTTCTTGCTTTTGTATCCCTGGTGCTTAGTACAATACATAGTAAACACTTGATAAATGCCCACTCATCTATATATCTATCTTTTTATCATCATTCAACTGAAACTACTCTCTCTAAAAGTTACCAGTGATCTTTTCTTTACACTTAATAGTATTTTATTTTTTTCAATTACCAGTAAAGATATTTTTCAGTATTCATTTTTGTAAGATTTTGACTTCCAAGTTTTTCTCCCTCCCTTCCCAAGACAGCAGGCAGTCTGATATAGGTTATATATATACAATCATGTTAAACATATTTCCTCATTAGTCATGTTGTGAAAGAAGAATCAGAACAAAAGGAGAAAACCCCAAGAAAGAAAAAAACAAAATGAGAATAATATGCTTCAGTCTGTATTCAGACTCCATAGTTCTTTCTCTAGATGTGGATAACATTTTCCATCACAAGCCTTTTGGAGTCATCTTGAATTATTGTATTGCTTATTCGTCACACAGTGTGGGGTACAGTGTTCTTCTGGTTCACCTTATTTCACTCAGCATCAGTTCATATATGTCTTTCCAGGTTTTTCTGAAATCTACCTGCTCATCATTTCTTATAGAATATTAGTATTCCATTACATTCATATACCACAACTTGTTCAGCCATTCCCCAATTGATGGGCATCCCCACAATTTCCAATTCTTTGCCACCACAAAAAGAGCTGTTATAAATATTTTTGTACATGTGGCTCTTTTTTTCCTTTTTTATGATTTCTTTGGGATACAGACCTAGAAGTGATATTCCTGGGTCAAAGGGTATGCAGTTTTATAGCCCTTTGGGTATCATTTCAAATTGCTCTCCAGAATGGTTGGATTAGTTTACAATTCCACCAGCAATGCATTACTGTTCTAGTTTTCCCACATTTTCTCCAACATTTATCATTTTCTTTTTCTGTCATATTAGCCAATTGAATAGGTGTGAAGTGGTCCCTCAGAGTTGTTTGAATTTGCATTTCTCTAATCAGTAGTGATTTAGAGCATTTTCTCATATGACTATAGAGAGCTTTGATTTCTTCATATGAAAACTGCCTGTTTATATCCTTTGACATTATCCATTGGGGACTAACTTGTATTCTTATAAATTTGATTCAGTTCTCTGTACATTTGAGAAATGAAGCCTTTATCAGAAATTATGGCTGTAAAAGTTGTTTTCCAGACTTCTGTTTTCCTTCCAATTTCAGTTGCATTGGTTTTATTTGTGCAAAACTTTAATTTAATGTAATCAAAATTATCCATTTTGCATTTCATAATGTTCTCTATCTTTTATTTGGTCACAAATTCTTCCCTTTTCTATAGATCTGAGAGGTAAACTATTCCTTGCCCTCTTAATTTGCTTGTGGTATCACCCTTTATGTCTAAATCATGTGCCTATTTTGACCTTATCTTGGTATAGGATGTGAGATGTTGGTCTATGCCTGCTTTCTGCCATACTGTTTTCCAGTTTTCCCAGAAGCTGGAGTCTTTGGGTTTATCCAACAGGAGATTACTATAGTCATTTCCTACTGTGTCTGGTGTATCTAACCTTATCTACTGATTCATCAATGTATTTCTTAGGCAGTGCCAAATAGTTTTGATGATTGCTACTGTGTAGTATAGTTTTATATCTGGTATGGCTAGACCTTTGTATTTTTTTCTTTAATTCCCTTGATATTCTTGACCAGTTGTTCTTCCAGATGAATTTTGTTATTGTTTTTTTTTAATTCTGTAAAATAATTTTTGGTAGTTTAATTGGTATGGCACTGAATAAGTAAATTAATTTAAGTAGAATTGTCATTTTTTATTACATTAGGTCAGCCTACCCATTAACACTTGATATTTTTCCAGTTATTTAGCTGTTGACTTTATTTGTGTGATACCTGTTTTTTAATTCCATTCATATAGTTCCTGGGTTTGTCTTGGCATTTATGTTATCTGCAGTTATTTTAAATTTAAATGTGATATTCTCTGCAAAGAGTGATAGTTTTGTTTCCTTCCAATGATTTCTTAATTGCCAAATCTAATGGCATTTTTTTTTCACATCTCTTCCAGGATATCTCTCCTTTCTAGATTTTCATGACCCTCTTCTTTCCTGGTTCTCCTACATATCTCACTACCTTCCTTTGCTAGATCTTTACACAAGTCTAGCCCACTGACCCAAGCTCTGTCCTATACCCTTTTTTCTTCTCCTCCTATACCAATGTAGTAGCAATTTAGATTTGAAGATCTTCCCCACCCATTAATAGGCCATGTGACCTACTTATGTCACAGGAAATGCTGAGAGAGAGAGAGAGAGAGAGAGAGAGAGAGAGAGAGAGAGAGAGAGAGAGAAAGAGAAAGAGAGAGAGAGTGTGTGTGTTATGGCTACTAATGGCTGCCCCTGTGATTGTTAGAACTGAACAGGCTGACTTGGCTGTACTGTGAGTTTGTTTTGGGGAAGACCCCAGCAGGGGGTCGCAGAGGTTTTGGGATGGAGAGGCTCCAGGTTGTTATATTGTGTGTGGAATGCTTTACTGCTGTGGTAGACTAGATAAATGGCTTGTGCCTTCCTTCTGAGATTACCTTCCAGCCTCTCTATATTTTTATGCACAGTTATTCATATATGCACTCCTTGAGGTCAGAATATGTGTGTGTGTATTTCCTTTCTTTGTATCCCCAGTACTTAGCACAGTACCTAGCATATAATAAGTGCTTAATAAATACCTGTTGATTTATTCATGTATGAAAATATGTCTCATGCTAATAGGAAATTGACACCCATGATAAAAAAAAAAGGAGAATAGTTGCCTTTGGTGAATTAATTTCACCTGGCCCAAATGTAATATATCTTTAGG
Source organism: Phalanger gymnotis (assembly GCA_028646595.1). Taxonomy (NCBI): domain Eukaryota; kingdom Metazoa; phylum Chordata; class Mammalia; order Diprotodontia; family Phalangeridae; genus Phalanger; species Phalanger gymnotis. The sequence continues at coordinate 2,267 of JAQQSZ010008175.1, read as the reverse complement.
TTCTAAAATAACTGACAGGTATGATTGCTGTCAGTAATATATGAAAGAAAGTAGAGAACAAAAGAGGTGCCACATAACTAGGGAAGGACAAATGTCCTGCTTTTTTTTTTTTAATGAAGAGAATAGAATTGAGGCAAAAACACTGGTTTGGTGGCAGTCAGTTAACCACGGTTCAAATCCTGCTTCTATCACTTACTACCTGTGTTACCTTGAGTAAGTCATGCTATTACTTTCTGGACCTCAGTTCTTTATAAAATGAAGGGATTGGACTAGATGACCCTTAAGGCCTAAATCTATGATCCTATTGTCCTGTGAAACTCTTAAGTAATAAACTTAAATTTGTTTCCTGGGAAATTTCTAAAATGTGTTATTAAAAAATATTGTTAGTGAAAAACTGGGGTGGGGAGGGAAGGGAATGCAGTGATCACAAAAAGCCCAACATTCATTCATGAAAAATAGATCATAGTTTTTTTTGTAGGCTACTTTTTTTATAAGACTACTGAACTGATCAATCAAGGAAATTGTGTAAATTTGGTTTACCTAGATTTTAATAAAGTATTTAATATAATCTTTAATGCTAACTGTGGAAGAAGTAGTGAGATAATGGGCTAAGTCAAATTCATATAAAAATGGTGGCCACTAAGCTATACCTAAGAGTCCCTGTAGACTGAATATTATCTTAGAAAACCACATATGACATTTTCTGTGTTCTATTATATTTTTATATTTTTTCTTTAATATTTTCCAAATATATGTTAATCTGGAAACACAATTTGGCCAGTGGGGCCCCATGTTTCACAACTCCAGGCTAAATCACAGTACAACTAGATGAATTCACAACTAGTTAAATGGCTAGACTCAAAGAGTAGTCATAAATGGTTCCATATAATTTTGGAGGTGTATGAAGGGCCCTGGGTATCTGTGTTTGGACATATTAAAATTTTTTATAACTTTTCTGGCTCCCAAGCAAAAATTTTTCTGCCTGCATAAAACGTAGACAATATATTGTCAAATATGCAGATGAGACCAAGCTGGGAGCAGTAGCAACAATATTGAAAGAGAAGATCTTTAAAAATCTCAATAGGCTAGAAAATTGAGCTGAATTTGATAAGATAAAATCTGAAAGGGATAAAGGTAAATTCTTACATTTTTGTTTAAGAAAAAGACATCACAGTCTTATAAAATCTTTGAGATATGGTTACACAGTAGTTTGTCTGGAAAAAAAGTCTAGGTGTTTAATAGACTGCACTATCCATAGAATTCAGCCAGATGTGACAACCAAAAAAAGCTTATATACTCTGACTTCACTGAGAGGCCTAACCTTCAAGGCAACAATGCCAGTACTAGTGAGACAAATATCTGTTGAACTAGATGGTAACTGAAGTCTCATCCAACTCTGAAATTCCATTGTTCCTCCCCTATGGCTCTACTCACAATCACTGATTTCCCCAAACAAAATCCCACTCCCTAACTGTGACTCTCCGTATAATGTTTTGTCTCTTCCATTAGGATGTAACCTGTTTGCAGGCAAGAACAGTCTCATTTTTTTTTCATTTGTATCCCCAGTCCTTAGCACATAGTAATGGCTCTAAAATTCTTGTTCATTCATTCATTCTGTAACTAGGAGTAATTGAAAGAAGGTATGGGGAGAAAGATTTCAGCTCAATATAACTTTTTCTTGTAACTAAAGTTGTCCAAAAATGTACCAGACTGCCTCAGAAAAACAGTAAGCTCTGTTACTGGTAGCTAGATGGTAGAGCGCCAGGTCTGGAGTCAGAAAGACCAGTGTTCAGTCCTGCTTCAGACATTTAAAGTTCCCTTATCTGTAAAATGAGGATAATAATAGCACTTACCTCCTAGGGTTATTGTAGAGATCAAATGAGATATTCGTAAACCACTTTGCAAACATTAAAGAACTATATAAATTCTATTATTATTATTAAAATATAATAAATACCATACAATTCATCAGCTATACTCTGCATGTATATTAATCACTTTCTTGGAGCAAGGTCATCCAATCTCTTTCAAGTCATAGTATCTGAGCATATTACTTTTCTAAGGGCCCAGGTGATTTCTTAGTGTTTTAAAGAAGTTAAAATCTATCCAGATTTCCACATTTTATTTAGATCAGATATGGAAAGATCTGGATTAAAAGACATTTTGAGCTAACATTCTCTTTTCTGAATATTAGTTTATTAATTCATAGAGTACTCTAAGAGGTAGATAAATAAAGAAAATAAGCTATCCTATCCATTTTACAATAC
>JAQQSZ010008174.1:0-13114 GCA_028646595.1 Phalanger gymnotis | reverse complement strand
TTAATGTACTGCATGCTGTTAAGGATGTTATCTGCCAGTGAAAAAACTCTTCAAACCTGAGATGTGGGGTTTACCAGAACGTATGGGTTGGAGACTACACTATGGGAAGATTGTCTCAATGGGCAGTAACAGAATCTCTCATGCAAATGGTTGTTGGAGCTGGTAGTTCACAATCAGTTATTATTAATTTCTGAGTATCTGCCAATATTGTAGGCTTATCAAAATGATGTACTTTTGAAATTTCATCATTTTTTTGTTGGCGAGGCAATTGGGGTTAAATGACTTGCCCAGGGTCACACACCTAATAAGTATCAGGTGTCTGAGGTCAGATTTGAACTCAGGTCCTTCTTACTCCAGGGCAGTACTCTACCTACTGTGCCACCTAGCTGCCCTGAAATAGCATCTTAATGAAGTTTCTTTTCCTTAAAAATTGGCTATTTTGGGGGCAGAGCCAAGATGGCAGATTAGCAGCAGTCACTCAGCTGAACTCTCTCAACATTTGCCTCCAAACAACTTTAAAATAAGAAGGGAATGACTCTATGAAACATCAAGAAAAAAACAAAATAAAGTCAAAAGATAGTAAAAAAAAAAAAAAAGTCAAAAGAAAAAAAATAGAAGAAAATATGACATACCTCTTCAGAAAAACAGGTGACTTGGAAAATAGATGGAGGAGAGATAATTTAAGAATTATTGAACTACTTGAAAGACAAATTTTTTAAAAAGACATCATATTTCAAGAAATTATAAAGGAAAACTGCCCCAATATTTAGATCCAGAGGGTAAAATAGAAATTAAAAGAATCCACCAATCACCTCTTGAAAAATATCCCAAAACGAAAACTCCTAGGAATATTATAGCCAAATTACAGGACTCTCAGGTCAAATAGAAAATACTTCAGGCAGTCAGAAAGAAACAATTCAAATATCATAGAACTACGGTTAGGGTCACAGAAGATTTGGTGACTTCCATGTTAAAGGAGTGGAGGACTTGGAATATTATGTTCCCAAAGACAAAGGAGCTAGTATTACAACCAAGAATCATCTATCCAGCAAAACTGAGTATAATCCTTCAGGTGAAAAAAAGGGATATTTAATAAAATAGAAGATTTTCAAGCTTTCCTGATGAAAAGACCAAAGCACAATAGAAAATTTAACATTCAAATGGCAAACTCAAGAGAAGCATAAAAAAAATACATGAAAAACTATTCATAAAGGACTCAATAAAGTTAAACTGTTTATATCCCAATATGGGAAGAGGATACATGTAACTCTTAAGAACTTTATCATAGGGGCAGCTAGGTGGCACAGTGAGTAGAGCATTGGCCCTGGAGTCAGGAGGAGCTGAGTTCAAGTCCAGCCTCAGACACTTGACACATTTACTAGCTGTGTGACCTTGGGCAAGTCACTTAACCCCAATTGCTCTGCCTTCCCCCTGCAAAAAAAAAAAAAAGAACTTTATCATTATTAGGGCAGTTAAAAGGAGTTTACATTGATAGAGGGCATAGGTGTGAGTCAATTTTAAGGGAATGATCTCTAAAAAAAAAGTGATAGGGAGAGAAAAAGGGATGCAATGGGTAAAGGAGGAAGGGAGAGGTAGAATGGGGAACTTTCTCTTATTAAAAGAGGTACACAAGGAAGAGTGTTTACAATGGAGAGAAAAATGGGGGATGGGGTGGCAGGCAATGTTTGAACTTAAGAATTGGTTAAAAAAATCAGAATTGGTTAAACATACACACACACTCTCAGTAATGTATAGAAGTATAACCTATCCAATAGGGAAATAGGAGGGGAAGGGGATAAGAGAAAGAGGGTGGGATGATAAAGGGGAGGAGATAAAATAATAGGATGGAGGGAAATACACAGTAATCATAACTGTGAATGTGAATGGAATGAACTTATGTAAAATGGAAACAGCAGAATGGATTAGAAACCAGAATCCAACAATATGTTTACAAGAGACACACTTGAAACAGAAACACACACACACAGTTAAAGGACTGGAGCAGAATCTAACATGCTCCAGCTGAAGGGAAAAAAGCAGGAGTAGCAATCGTGATCAAAAGTAAAAATAGACCTAATTAGAAGATAATCAGGGAAACTATCTTTTACTGAAAGGTATTGTAGACAGTGATGTAATTTCAAAAAATTTTACAGTAAGCTTCTCTGACAAAGACCTCATCCCTAAAATATATACTGAGTATAGAACGTACAAAAATAAGAGCCATTACCCAGTTGACAAATGATCAAAGGATATGAATAGGCAGTTTCCAGAGGAAATCAAAGCTATCTATAGGCATGTGGAAAAATACTTTATATCATTGTTGATTACAGAAATGCAAATTAAAAAAACTCTGAGGTACCACCTCACACCTATCAGAAATGACAAATGCTTGAGGGGATGAGGGAAAAATAGGTACATTAAGTGACCTGTTGGTGGAGTTGTGAACTAGGCCATTCTGGAAAACAATTTGGAACTAGATCCAAAGGGCTTTAAAACTGCATGCTCTTTGACCTAACAATGACACTACTGGGTCTATAGCCCAGAGAGATCATAAAAATGGGGAAAGGACCCATATGTACCAAGCTACTTATAGCAGCTCTTTTTGTAGTGGCGAAGCCTTAGAAGTAGAGGGGATGTTTATCAGTTGGAGAATGGCTGAATAAATTGGAGCATATGATTGTAATGGAGTACTATTGTGGTATGGGAAATGATAAGGGAAGCAGTTTCAGAAAAACATTGCAAGACTCATATGAACTAATTCAAAGTGAAGTGAGAAGAACCAGATCATTGTGTATAGTAACAGCAATGTTGTAATAATGATCAACTCAGAAAGACTTGGCTACTCCGATCAATACAATGATCTAAGAGCCAAAGGGCTCTTGATGAAAAAATGCTATCCACCTCCAGAGGAAGAACTGATGAACTGTGAGTGCAATTGAAGCATAGTTTTCTCACCTTATTTTTCTTGCCTTTTTTTGGGGAAATATAGCTAATATTGAAATCTGTTTTGCATGATTTCACATGTATAATTGACATCATATTGCTTGCCTTCTCAATGAGTGGGTAAAGGGTGGGAAGGAGGGAAAGAATTTGAAATTCAAAATTTAAAAAGAAAAGCATGCCAAAATGAATAATAAATTTGAAGAATATATTAGTTATTTTTTTGGGACAGGGAAATTGGGGTTAATCGACTTGACCAAGGTCACACAGCTAGTAAATATGTCAAGTGTCTGAGGCCGGGTTTGAACTCGGGTCTTCCTGACTCCAGGGCCGGTGCTCTACTCACTGTGCCACTTACCTGCCCCTATATTAGTTATTTTGAACAAGAAATTGTACATATTGAAACTAAGGTGTGTGCTGATGGTAATTCTCTTAACTTCCATTTTTCCCAAAGATGATAGACAATATAAAATAGAAACTAAGGTTAAGGAAATAGAAATACTGATAAAAATCATCCCATACTCAGCCTTTTTAAAGAATATCTATTGCTTGGAATACTGCTATGTTATAAAAAATGATGAGCAGGTGGATTTCAGAAAAACCTGGAAAGACTTACATGAACTGGTGCTGAGTGAAGTGAGCAGAACCAGGAGAACATGGTACATAGTAACAGCCACATGATCAACTATGATTGACTTAACTTTTCTCAGCAATACAGCAATCCAAGACAATTCCAAAAGACTCATGATGGAAAATGCTGTCCACATCCAGAGAAAGAACTATGGAGTCTCAATGTTGATCGAAGCCTATTATTTTCACTTTTTTTTTTTTGTGGCTTTTCCCTTTTGTTCTTTTTCTTCTTTTACAATATGACTAATGTGGAGATATGTTTCCATGATTGCATATGTATAAGCTATATCAGATTGCTTGCCATCTTAGGGAGGGAGGATGGGACAAAAGGAGGGAGAAAAATTTGAAATTCAAAATCTTATAAAAATGAATGCTGAAAACTATCTTTACATGTAATTGGAAAAAATAAAATATTATTTTAAAAAGAATATCTGTTACTGTAAGAAGAATTATAAAGCTATTCATATTCTTTGATTCAGTAATTCTACTTTAGGGGATATGGCAAGGAAAAAAATGGTAATTTGTAGTGATTCGCACATGTAGGAATTGAGAGATTAGAGAGTATTTGAGAGAGTGTCACTATGACACTATGTGCGATGAAGTCCTTTACTAAGATGGCAGCAGTCAAGGAGACTCTGAGCCATCAAGGAAGGAAGGGCAGTGTCCTGGGGTCCGAAGACACTACCAGAATCTTAAATGAGTGATTAAATATGGATTAAGTGATGGTAGTAGAGAAAGAGACTGGAAGTGGCAGTGGGGCACAAGGGGTCATCCAGTTCTCCGCCACAGTCAGTAAACTGAGCATAAGTGAAAGTGTGACTAGTGCTGCAAAGGGCAGCAGGGTCATGTGGAGGACACTGGGTCTGTTAGTTCAGGAAGAGAGAGTGATCAAGAAAGAAAAATTCCTCCAGGGTGCAGTCCAGGCAACTTCCTGGGTCACCTGCAGCTCTACAGGGCAGCCACATGCAGCTGCCTGATGCCATGGGACAGCTTGATTCCTGTGGAAAATGGTCACTTACCTGAACTCATTCCTCAGTGAGCTACGTGCTTTCACCCAGTCATATCCACTCGATTCCATTGTTTTTGAACCTCTAGTTACCATTGTTCATATGCCGTTCTCCATCCCTATTAATCACTCCCTTAGTATCCTTTTCAACTTAATCCCCTTAGCCTCCCACTCTGAAGCTACCCAACTCGTCCATTGTACTCTCTGGAATGCCTCCTCCAGCAAACTAGATTTCATCTTAGCATAATTCCAGGTGACCTTCCATAGTAGTTGAATCAGTGCCCATTGCATCCACTGGGTGTTCATTTTTCCACAGGCCTGCCAACAAGTATTATCTTTATCTTCTGTCAGATTTGCCTGTTTTTTGGGTGCAAGGTAAACCTTGGAGTTATTTTGATTTGTATTTCTTTTATTATTTGTGATTTGAAGCATTCTTCAAATAGTTTTGCAGTTATTATTCTGAAAAATGTTTGTTCATGCCCTTTGAGCACTTATCCGTGGGGAATGGCTTTTAGCTCTAACATTTATGTTCACTATGTATCTTGTACATATTTCAATCTCTTAAGTTCTAGCATTATCCTTGATTCTCACTTTCCCTCACCCCACATATCTAGTCAGTTTCTAAGTATCAGGAATCATAGGATCGGATTTAGAGCAGGAAGGGACTTGAGAGGCCATTGAGAGAGATTCTATAGCTGTTAAGTATTTGAGGCAGAATCTGAACTCAGGCTCTGATGCCAAGCCCAGCTCTAACTACTATCCTCTCTAAATGCCCTGCCCATCTCCGCAACAGCTCTCACACCTGACTTCCTCTTTACCCACACTGCCGCTTTAGTTAAACCCTCATCACCTTTCACTTGCACTATGCAGAGGCCTCCTTCCCTCAAGTTTCTTCCCACTTTAATCCATCCTCACATTGCTGCCCAAGTGATTCTTCTGAAGCATTAGTATGACCGTGTCAGTACTCTCCATGGACTCCTTTTTGTTGTTAAGATAAAATATAAATTCATCTCTTTGTCATTTAAAGCCCTGCACAATTTGCCCATAAACTATATTTCTAGTCTCATTTTTGTTGTTCAGTCATGTCCTACTCCCATGATCCATAACATGCCAGGCCCTTCCGTCCTCCACTGTCTCTTGAAGTGTGTCCAACTTCATGTTTGTTGTTTCCATGACATTGTCTATTCATCTAATCCTCTGTCTTTCCCTTCTCTTTTTACCTTCAGTCTTTCCCAATGTCAGCCCTTTCCAGTGAGTCCTGTCTTCTCATTATGTGGCCAGAGTATTTAAGCTTCCACTTCAATATTTGACCTTCCAGTGAAGAGCCTAAATGAATTTAAGTATTGACTGATTTGATCTCCTTGCTGTCTGAGAGACTCTCAAAAGGCTTCTCTACCACCACACTTTGAAACTGTTGATTCTGTGGCACTCAGCTTCCTTAAAGTCAAATCTCACTGCTTTACATTGCTACTGGAAAAGCCATAACTTTGACTATAAAGACCTTTGTTGGTAAGGTGATGTCTTTGCTTTTTTATTCTGCTGTCCAGATTTGCCACAGCTTTCCTTCCAGGAAGCAAGCATCTTTTAATTTCATGGCTGTGGCCACCGTCTGCAGTGATCTTTAAGTCTGAGAATATAAAATCTGACACTGCTTCCATTTCTTCTCCCTCTGTTTGCCAGGAAGTAATGGACCCAGTTGCCAAGAACTTAGTTTTTTGGATGTTCAGCTTCAAGTCTCATTATATATTACCAATATGCCCTTCAGACATCTTGAACTGAATGTCTAATAAACATTTTAAACTCAATTTGTCCAAACCTGAACTTATTATCCGCCCCACCTCCCCCCATTCCCTTCCCTTACTATCTTCCCTTTTATATTGTAGAGGACAACACCATCCTCCCAGTCCCTCAGACTCACAACCTAGGAGTCATCCTGGACTCCTCACTATTTCTCACCCCCTCCCCCCATCCAAAGTGTTACTAAAAAATATTGATAACACCTCTGCAGCATCTCTTGAATACATCCCCTTTTTCCTCTGACACTGTTCCCACTCTGGTTCAGGCTCTTGTCACCTCACGCCTGCAGTAGCCTGGAGGTGAGTCTGCTTGCCTTATGTCTCTCCCCACTCTCGTCCATCCTCTGTTCAGTCACCCAAAAGGGCAGTTCAGATTATGTTCTGCACACCCCCTGAAGGCAAACTTGTGTGGCTTTCTATTGCTTCTAAGAGGAAACACAAAATCCTCTGTTTGACCTTCAGAGGCCTTCACAACCTGGTTCCCTCCTACTTTTCCAGCCTTCTTTCACCTTATTCTCCTCTATGTCTTCTTCAGTCCAGTGACTCTAGTCTCCTGGCTGTTCACAAGCAAGACATTCCATCTCTCACCTCTGGGCATTTTGTCTGGCTGTCCCCCATGTGTGGCACACTCTCCCTCCTCTGCTCCAACTACTGATGTCCTGGCTTCTTTTGAGTTCCAACTGAAATTCCATCTTCTACAGGAAGACAGTCCCACTTAATTCTAGTGCCTTCCCTCTGTGAATTATTTCTAATTTATCCTTTATGTAGTTTGTTTTATACATATTTGTTTGCATATTGTCTCCCCCATTAGATTGTGAGCTTCTTAAGGGCAGGGACTGCCTTTTGTCTCAGTCTTTGTCACATAGTAGGCATTTAGCAAATGTTTATTGATTGATTGGCATTTTCCCCACTCACCAATTGATGGTGCTGTTATATCAGCCTTTCTGTTCTCCCACATATTCCATCTCCTCTCTCAGTGCCTTGGTTCTGGTCATCTCCCATGCCTGAAGTGCATTTCCTTCTTGTCTCCTAAGGACCACGGTACATTTCCCTCTCACTTGGAGCTGAGACTTTCTGTCTGGGTTGTCTCCCTGATTTGAATGCGAGCTCCTTGTGAGTAGAGATTGTCTTTTCGGTTTGTATCTTCATTGCTTTGCACACAGTAAATGCTTAATAAATGCTTCATTCATATATTCATTCATTCGTCCATTTCTGCTGCATAGAGTCCCTCTCTTCATTCACAATGCAGTTCCCACAGTACCTTCTACATCAAGCATTTCCTGCCTGATATCTCCTATTAATACTGTCTTTCCCTAACTATATTGTATTTGTTCTATACAGATATTCATTCCATTTATAATTGTACACATATAAGTTGTTTCCCATGATGGAATATAAACTTCTTATGTCTTTATATTCCCAGCAGTGTACCTGCCATGTAGCAGACTTTTTAAGGAATATTTATTTATTGATCAGATCCTTATCAGAAGAGATAGTTGATACTAAGATTTTGTTTTCCTGGTCAACTGCTTCCCTTTTCTAATCTTATGTACATTTAATTCCTTTGTGCACAAGCTTTTCAATTTAATGTAATTCCGATTCTCTTTTGTATCTTTTGTGATCACTGAATTCTCCCCCTAGTCATAAGCTACTGTGAAAAGGCACCTGCTTTGGTTCTCTTATAATTTTGTTGTTATATGACCATTAATATTCAGCTTCTTTGTTTGATGTTTTTTAAAGTATGCTGTCATTTCCCAGTCAAACCCTCCTTCCCCAATAGAATTCTGTCTTGTAGCAAAGAAATACAGTTAAGCAAAACAGCCTGATGTGCTGACTGACGGTGGCTGACAACACATGCCTCACTGCTTCTCTCTGCGTAAAAGTAGTCTTGCTTTACCGTCAGTCTTTTGGTGTCATCAGTGTTAAGTTTCTTCTGTAATACGAAAGCTTTGGACTGACTAGATGATCCCTAAAGTCCTTTCCAGTTCTAGCAGTTCTTTGTGGTATCCAGAAAAGATTCTTGTATTCCAGCAGAGTAAGGCCACAACTCTGCCAACATTGAGCCTCCATTGGTTTCAGTTCTTTATCCAAAATTTGACAGGCATGAGGGTATACCTCAAATTGGTTTCAATTTATATCACTTTAGTTATTAATGTGGTTGAACATTTTTTCAAATCATTATTGATCAGCTTAATTTAATTTATTAGATGGGAATTTCCCAAGAATTGGCTATATTATTTACAGAAGCATGTTCAAATATAAATATGAATATTTTATTGTTACCTTCATTTTGGATTACTAGGAGTGGAGAACCTGTGACCTCAAGGCCACATGTGGCCCTCTAGGTCCTCAAGGGTAGCCCTTTAATTGAATCCAAACTTCACAGAGCAAAGTTTAGGTTCAATCGAGTGATTATACCATACCATAGCTGCAGCTAATCAAGAGTTAACCTTGTACAGATAACTTACTGCATTTTGGGACCTTTGTTTTAAGAGGTGAGATTGAGGGTTTGAAAGAGTACTTTATTCAGAGGCAACATAGTGTGGTGTTTAGAAGTGAGTTCAGTTCTTGCCTTTGACGCGTATTGGCTTCATTACTGTACGTCACTTCCCTCTTAGTGCCCAAAGCAATACTCTGACCGAATCGCAGAGGAGCTTCAGATCTGTGTTGGTAGAGGAAGTTCCTTACACCAGTTAAATCCTAGGTCTAGATTTTTTTTAAAATGCTTTATTTTATAATTTTTTTCAAGTTAAATTTTGGCAAAATAATAGATCTTATTATAATTTGATCTAATATTAGCGTCATAAGAGAAAAGATAAAGTCATAGCTTAGTGTCCGTAGGGACCTTAGATGTCACGTAGTCCAACCCTCTTATTTTACAAATGAAGAAACTGAGGCCTAGTGAGGTTAAGCACCTTGCTCAGGGTCTGACAGTTGCTTAGTGGCAGAACCGAAATTTGAACCCAAATTTCTTGACTCCAAATCCAGTGCTCTTTTTACCACACTATGCGATAATACATACTGATGCCAATAAATAAAAGTGGAGTTTGGCCTTATCATAGGTTTTCCTTCAGATCTAGCAGTGGAGTGGGCACAAAAAGCCATAAGATAACCCAGCCAGAGTCTACAGATGAATGGGACAATCCTTGGCCATTTGCAGTGATGAAACAAGCAAGAATTATCTCAAGATAATAGGTCACTGACCTCTGTCCTAGACTGGATATAAAGGTTTAGAGGATTACTTGTGTATATTTAATATGTCTTGTTGAACATGTTCTAGTTTGTATGCCAGCCATTAAAAGATTCCTATTTCCCTGGGGTGTTGGGGCATTAGAATGAAAGAGTAATATAGAATAATAAACCAAAATGAATGTATTAGATTGTTACAGACCAGCAGACCGGCCAGAAAATTCAGATTGTGACAGCCCTGGGTCAGAGCACGCTGGGCAAGCAGTTCATCCTAACCAATCATGATGGCGCCACCCCAAGCAAAGTAATTCTCGCCAGGCAAGATTCCACTCCAGGGAAAGTGTTCCTCACAACACCAGATGCTGCTGGTGTCAACCAGCTGTTCTTTGCAACTCCTGATCTGTCTGCACAGCACATCCAGGTAAAGCAAAGTGGATTCCCTAAAGTCTTTTTTCATCTCATACACAAAAAAAGACCTGATGTAGTTTTTACTGTAAGGCTGCAAAACATTATTGCTCTTCACTAGTTTAAACATTGCCAGGGAGTGGATTTTTTTTTTTTTTGAGAGGGGAAGGCAGGGCAATTGGGATTAAGTGACTTGCTCAAGGTCACATAGTTAGTAAGTGTGTCAAGTGTCTGAGGCCGGATTTGAACTCAGGTCCTCCTACCTGTGCTCTACTCACTGTGCCACCTAGCTGCCCCGAGGGAGTCGAATTTTGATGATCTGTGAGTGGATCGTTTCCTTTGTCCATTCTTTGTGGTGATGGGCTCATTGTACTTCCTGGACTTGCAGCAGTAAGCCAGGCCAAGAGTGGGTCAAGGCTTAGACAGAGAGAAAGTGAGCGTGGGAGTTCTTTAAGTGGGCAGGGCACCATCTACTGAGTTTTAAAGCCAAACCTCTTTGGAACTAATTCTTCTGTGTTATTCAAACCTCTGTTTTTCAGAATTGGTGCAGATAATTAAAATTTGATCATATATATGTTCTTTTGTTTCTAATTTTCCTTTTAAATTCTAAACTTAGCACCAAAAAAGCATTTCCGTACACACAACAAAATGCAAAAAGAGAATCCTATTTGAAATTGTGAATTATATATGTTTTCTGAATCAGGGTAACATAGGTATTTTTACAACTCTTAGGTTATTTAAATGTTTTTCTGCTGATAGTTTATCAGCAAGAAAACAATTATTATATGCAAGGTACTAAGCCATTCACTGAATTCATTGAATACACTCCTCATGTAAAATAATCTGGTATCCAAAGGGACTCTCAGATGACACACATATTAATTCTGCCATCAGCATAACATTTAATTTGCATGACTCTTTAACTCTTGCTATTCACGTGGAGTTTTTCAAACGGCCAGATTAGTTTGTGGGTCCTTGTTTTGTGGACCTTTCCAGTCACTCTGTCTCAGAATGTTGGTCATTATTGCCATTCTTTTCTGACCATTTGTTAGATCTTTTGGATTCTACCTGGTGTCCAGATGGGGACAGATGACAGTGGTGTCTACTGCCACCACCTTAGCTCAGGGCTTTGTTATTTTTCATTTAGACTATTTTAATACTTTCCCAGCTGGTTTCTCATATCTCTAATTTATCCGTCACACAATCGTCATTATTACTTTCTAAATTTTAAAGGTATCATCATATCACTCCTCTTCACTAATCTTCTATTTCCTACAGGAAAAAAATTCATATTAATTACCCTGGCATTAAATTTCCGTTATGGTTCCCATTCCAGCTTTACTTAACTCTCCTCCCCTTCATGCACTCTCTGTCCTAATTTGACATTGTCTTGCCTTTTCTCACACCAGCACTTTCTTGGGTAATCACTCCATCCTGGAATATGCTTTTCCTGTCTCCTCTGTGAAGCCTTTCCTGATTCCCTTTCTTTTCTCCTTGTCTCCACTTCTTTTCCTCTCCCTCTCAGCCTTTTGCAGTCAGACTTCTGAAGTCATCACTCAGCTGACATTTGCTTTACAAATAGTTTAGCAGTGAACTCTTGTTTAATCTGACGGCCTTTTCTTGATCTTCGTTCTGCTGGACCTCTTTGGAGCATTTACTATTGTCCCTTCTCTGTTCCTAGATATTGTCTTCTCTATGGGTTTTTATCCTGCTAATTATTTAATCTCTTTTAGTCTTCCTCCTAACTGGCTGACTGATTCTTCTCAGCCTCCTTTGAAATTTAGTTATCAGAATATTTAGAAAAAGAAGCTAATGGACCCCACGTTAAGAAGTCTTGGTTCTCATCAACTATAAAGATTCCTTTCCTTTGACTTTATGCTCTCTATGAGGGCTCTTCTACAACAGAAATGAACACCATTGCTGAGCACATCTTTCTGACTAATGTCTCGCTTGATATTAATAACCAGAGTCATCAGACAAGGCTTATCTAGTGTCTTTTGAAGAATGTTAGATGTTTTTGATGTGTGTAGGTCATTCTCATCTACATATCATTATTTTTCCATCTATTCAAAATTTTTATGAGAGTGATCTCCACGTGTGTTAAGGTTAGCCTTCAGAGGGCTTTGTAAAGGCTGTTCAACAGACAGGTTTTCACCAGCTGATATTCTTGGACCAACCACAGTTTTCCATGTAATGTGTAAGTATTTGACTTGGTAGAGGAAAAAGTACTGTCTAAAGCTGTCCTCCAGTAAATTTGGCTCCTTCCCGTGCTTATCAGAAGTACATAATTTGTCCAACCCTGCTATTATACCCACGTTTGTTTGTTTTCTCTAGTGCCATTTTCTTTTCTTCAGGAAGCACATCAAGGACGGTATGGGTAGAGGTCCAGCATGATGGGACCCTCCTATGTTGTATTGCAACTTTTTTCCATTTTTTGTCTCTTCTTGTCCCTGTGTGATCCTAAAATGCCCTTGGATTAGTTGGGTTTCTCACCAAACTTGCTTTCCCTTTCATGGCTCATACCTGTTTCATGGGGTCCTACTGCTTCGGTTCCTTACCTGTCTTCATCTGTTAGTTTTACACATGGTTTACATTTTAGGCTAATTTTCTTTCCCAGTGGTAGCCAAATCTTCCTCTTTTGCAAAGAGATAAAGTATTTTCTGGCAGAGGTAGTTCAGGCTTTTTGGTTTTTCTTGTGATGGCAGTTCATTCTCATGAGTCAGACTTCTGAATAAAATTGTCACTATTAGTGCTGATGTGTTTTCCTTTGTCTTTTCCCCATTTTTTTTTAAATTTTATTTTATTATTTTTTTGATATGTTTAGTTTTCAGCATTGATTTTCACAGGAGTTTGAATTACAAATTTTCTCCCCATTTCCACCCCCCCCAAGATGGTGTACACTCTGGTTGCCCTGTTCCCTGGTCAGCCCTCCCCTCCGTCTCCCCACTCCCCTCCCCTCCCCCTTTCCCTTACTTTCTTGTAGGGCAAGATAAATCTCCATGCCCCATTGCCTGTGCATCTTATTTTCTACTTGCATGAAAAAAAAAACTTTTTTACTTTTGAACATCTGTTTTTTAAAACCTTGAGTTCCAAATTCTCTCCCCTCTTCCCTTCCCATCCACCCTCCCTAAGAGGTCAAGCAATTCAA
>JAQQSZ010008173.1:0-13115 GCA_028646595.1 Phalanger gymnotis | reverse complement strand
CTGCTTGCAAGTGTTATGAAAAGTAGGGGCTATAAGTGAGAGCAAGGACACCAAGGTGAGGTGCGGAGTCCCTAGAATCATAGATACTTAGGATTTGAAAGGGCCTTAGAAATCCCATTTATGCCCCTTCCTCATCCCCCTCACTTTGCCAAGAAGGAAGAAGAAAGCCAAAGAGGTGAAGTGATTTGCCCATGGTCATGTAGCTAATTAATGACTGAGCTAGGATTAGAATCCAGTTCTCTTTGACTTCCAGGCCAGGGATCTTTCAGTGCACTTGTGCTACCTTCCTTGGCCCCCCTCTCTCTTCTACAGCCCTAAGCAGGGCTCAGGAGTGTGAAGACTTACAAAAAAAAGAAGAAGCAGAACAAAACATCCTCCCCATCCTCTATCATCTGGCAGGGCCTGACTCCATGCTTAATGACCAAGGTCATTTTGGCAGCAAAGCTATTACTGGTTTCAATTGCCCACCAATAAGTATGGCTTGCAAAGTGATTGTTATTTTCTATTGGATTATTGGGTCAAAGATTTAGCTGTTTCTGGATAAATGGGAGATTAAAGATTAAACTTGAAAATTGCCAGAGGCCTGGTATATGTTTATTTGGGTCATCAAAACCATTGGTATATAAGTGTAGACAGAGATTATCTGCCTTCAAATTCTGCTCAGATGACAGTCGACAAGTTGATTGGCTGTATTTTGTACTCAAAGAAGACCAAAATGACATCACTATTTTGGGTATGTAGGCTGTGGGAGCCCCCTTGAACTCTCCTTGAATCTTCCCACTTGATGAGGTGTTTGCCTGAGGCCATTTTGTTATGGTAGGCCCAAATCTCTTGTTACTTTTAACTTAGCCCTAGCCCTCCATTGTCCAGCTACTTCTCACCCTTGATCCTATAAAAATATCCATACCCAAATCCTTTACCCTCAAACTAGCCTAGTCCTCCATTGTCTATGAAAATCTCACCTCTAGTCACCTCAGTCCCATCAAGATCCTCCTTAGACTCCTCCCCAAGACATTGGCTAAACCCCTCCTCCTATCACTCCCCAGCCGCGCCTAGATCCCTCCCACAATCTTTCTGTATATAAGATCCATCCTGCCTCCATGAAAGTGCTCAGATTCAATCCAGCTCACTTCAGATTAATCTGGCCTGCTGACATTAGTGTCACAAATGCTCAGACTCCCTAGGAGTCTACCAAATATGGTGAAATCTTTAATAAATTTTGTTTTTCTGTGGCTGAAAGAAGGCTTGAGTCAAATTCCAGCAGGACCTGGCACATCAGTATTTTGGGGTCCCTAGCACCCCAACCCCCATATATGGTTTTCTGAACCTCAGCAACTATGGTGGAGTCAAGGTACAGTTGTGCCCAGCTTTGGCTAATCAGACCAACATGAGCTTGGAAGGCTCACCACAAGACAAGCACACACATCAATTTAGAAACCATGAGCCATAACCAGCTCACCATGGAACAAAATGCTTTTGTTCTTGATGACATGCCTACTATATGCTAGATGCATGAAATTCAAAGAGAAAAACAAAATACCTTCAGACTTCAGAGGGCTTATATTCTTCTTTGATGATGATATGATGATGAAACAATACTTTCTAGAAGTCTTCAAAAACCAAGATAGGCTCTAATCAGATCCAGAGATTACAAATGACAGATGATATAGAAAAGTTCACAGGATCACAGAATTAAAATTAGAAGAGGACCCTAGAGATTTTGAATCAACTCCCTCATTTTATAGCAAAAGAAACTCAAACCAGAGAAGTAAATCACTCAATGTTACCCAAGTAGCAGAACTGGAATCTGAAAGGCAGTCCAGGGACTTGGAATATAGCATTATTTTCAGTGTTCATGCTGCACTGACAGTTTAGCACGGGAGAGAGCCAACATGGCAAAGTGGTAGGGGAGAGCTGATCTCAGAGTCAGGAAAACTCTGTGTTCAAATCCTGCCCACCTCTGACATATTGGCTAGAGGTAGGAGGGTGCCATAAATATTTAACTTGCCTTGAAAAATAAATCAAGCCCCATTTTGTAGCATTTGCTGATTTCCAAAGTATAAATGCTCACACTGAATATTTAGCAGTCTGGCTCCAACACACCTTAGTGTGTTATTCCTAGGCAGATCCCCATCTATCCATCTATCGGTGCCCTAGGCAACTTTTCTAAGACTTAAAATTGCAGAATTGCATTGGTAAAGAGAGTTTCATTATTGGAAGTTCCCTCAAGAGACAAATTTATGGATCAAAAAAACAAAAACAAAAACAGTTTGGTGCTCCCCTTTGAAGAAAATCTGGTGTGAAGGAAAAGAGAAAGTTTTTAAAGAAGATATTATGACCTCAAGAGCGACAAAAGAAAAAATTCTGGATTCCCAGCTATTTTCTGAAAGTTTCAGGCTATGGAGATGACAAACAGACAGAGCGCTGCTAGTTGCTAGGAAGCAATCAGGAAGATCTGAATGTGAAAGAGCTCCAAGTAAAACTCAAAGTTGACTCCTATTCCTGATATAAATGCTATTAGTCTGGAGACTCAGCACTGATAAGGGCTAGCTAATTTGCCTGAACTGAAGATCAGCTACTGTTGTATTTTGTTACAGTCCCCAGATTCCCCTGGGAACAGGAGAGGTGAAGCATTGTCTCTAGAAGGGTCACCACTCAATTTTACCACCTCTGTCAGCAGTAATGAGGCTCTCATTTATTGACCTTCAATGGGAGGCCCATCTGTTTACCCAGGCTTTTCCTGAGGTGCCCTAGGATAGGGGCTTCAGTTTAAAACCAGACTGATGCCTAGAACAGGAGACCCTGTGCTATTGGTGTGTTGTTGAACTACACAATTCAGAAAACAATCCAAGTGGTGTGAGCTTTGTTACCATTTACATTTTAACCTTAAAACATGACATTTGACAAAACTAGCACATTATTTCACTGCTTGTTTTTTTTTTTTTATATGAAGGCCATGATGGCCCTTTTACGCAAAGCTGAATTTAGGAAAGGACACGTATTTTCAATTGGATTCAAGGAGATTTAATACTTATTCAACACCAGTATTCTACCCAGCACTGGACTAGGGGCTACCAGGAATACAAAGAAACATAAGGCATAGCATCTGCCCTCAAGAAGTTGATAATCTAGTTGGGAAGACAAAACACAGATTTAAGAAAGTTTAATTAGTGTTACTAGGAATTGTGGAAATAAGTCCTAAAATGACAATGTGTTGGCTAAGTTTAGAGATGAGATTGTTGAAGACACATCTGGTGAAGGAAGTTTTCATTAAAAATGAAGGTTAAACTAGCCCTTAAAATCACACACAGGATTAACATAGGCCAGAAGAGGAAACATTCAGAAGGGACATAGAGTAAGGAAATAGCGTTTAAGTTGTGAAATTAGTCACTGTTGACCAGACTCGGGTTCAATGTTGCCTAGATTAAGTCTTTTTGTATTAACTAATGTTTTAAATCAGAGGTGATGTCATGCTTGTTCCAATGATGGGACTGGTAATAAAAATTGTTAATAATAAAAACCTTTCTGTTTATTAAAGTAATTGCTGGGTCTAATTACTCAAAGAAAGGGAAGAGTGGGCAAGTTTAAAACAGAAACTAAAGGCCAAAGAGAAGCTTAGAGTTTTTGTAAAGCAGGTAAGCCAACATTTCATGGGCACAGGGAACCCCAGTGAGGAAACTCCCTTCACTCCTGCACATCAGCCACTCCTAGTTGGAGAGAGTCACCTAGGATGCTCAGAGGTTGAGTAATTTAGCAGGGATCACACAGTCATGGTCAGAGCTAGGGCTTGAACCTGGATCTTCCTGAAGATAAGGCCAGCTCCTTCTAGTCATTATTCCATGCTGCCCGTCATAGATTATAGATAGCACAGTGTCTAGCACAAAGTAGGCACTTAAAAAATGTTTATCAATGGATTGATGGTGGCTAGGTCTTCCCTTCTTTGCACTTCTGGCTTGCAAAAGTAAATCACAAAAGAAAAAATGTATACATTGAGAAACGCATCCAAACCCTTCTGTAATATTCCTTGAAGTCTTGGGATTTGCTGAGAAGCTTAACAGAATTGATGGATGCCTGAAGTTCTTCACATTTTACAGAAGAATTAGATATAGCAATTGCAATCAGATGGATGAAACCCTCAAAGTGAGGACCAGAAAAAAAGAGAAGGGGGGGGGGAAATCATTTGAAAAGATGATGCTAAGGGAACAAAAGCCATCTGGGACTCATTTAGGAACAGGCTAAGGTTTATGATTTCTGTCATTGATCCAAAAAAGGGTATAGAATGGTTTTATGTTCAGTTACAAGTGAAACTCAGTAGTTCCTTAGGTCCACTCAGTGATTCTGAAATATCCCTGGAGGAAGCAAGATGGCAATGAAATAGAACAATAAAAAGTAATGTAGCAACAGTGATAAAATTGTCAATGATAATAACAATCAGAATACCCTGTATTTGGAAAGTACTGTACATTTCACAACGCATTTCACACCTACGATGGAAACAAAACTTTATGAGGTCACCTGGAAAGGAAATATTCTCACCTTATTGGTTAAGAAATTGAGAATCAGAGTTCTAAACTGATTTTTTTGTTGTTGTTGTTCGACCTGGAAGTACCACAACCATTCATGGGCCGAATCCTCCTGCTGTTTGACGTGGAAATTTTGACCTACTCCATTTCTAACCCAGGCTAGTTTGACAGTCAGAGTGTCCCACTCTTGGGGATTCATCATGATGGATTTACTGTAGATAGACAGTTAGTTCAGCCCCCTGAAGCTCAGAACTCCTGAACTCAAGTGATCCTCCAGCCACAGTCTTCCCAGTAGCAGAGATTACAGGCATGCACCACTATACCCAGCTGAAGTGATTTTTCTCAAGGTCACACAGCAAGTATTATATTAAAGACCAGAATCCAACCCAATGCTCTTTCTGTTATAGGATAACTCCTTTATATTGTGAAATTGTATTTTTTTTAATTTTTGTTTTTTTTTATTTGTGAAATAAAACAAGAATTTCCATAACATAGTACTGGGTGTTCCTAAAGTCTGGACACATAGGCAATTGATGGCAATGTGGAGTTATTGCATCGAGTTCACGTGAATCTTGCAAAATGCATCAACTTTTGCATCACAAATGATGGAAATCATATTGAAGATGTTATTTGTTAATATTCCAATTAAATAAAAATTTCATTCATCTCATTTCTTGAAAATATGCATATTTGCCTATGTGTCCAGACTTGAGGAACACCCTGTGTAATAATATTGATTGCACATGAAACTGCAAATCTATTACATACAACTTGCTATTCCTTTTAAATATATAATGAAAATGTAAACTCTCGTATGAAAGATGTACCAAAACAAGGTTTGCTGCCCTATTTTGAATAATGCTCAGATACTTAAAACTGTGTTTTGGCTTTAATTTATTGGCCGTGGTATTACATTTCAAACTCAGTTCTCCCCACTAGGTTTAGGCCCCTGAGCAAGAGACCATGACAAAAGGTCCATAAGGAAGTGCAACGTCCATTCTTAAACTCTTTCTAGAGAGGAGCATAGTGCTATGATGGTCTTCAATCCAGGGTAGGGACAAGAAAACGTTAACTGCTAATGAGCTTTCCAAAGTGTTGTGGTCTATATGTCAATGCTGTCTGTTTGCTTTTAAGGATTTTGTAACTGCAAGGACTATTATCCCTCACCCCTCTGGGAAATATAAATTAATAGATATTACTTCATATGGAAAATATGCCTGTATGCAAACTTTTGTACAGAACTATATCCATAAATTAGGCCTTACCAGGATCTGTGCATATTGGAAGTTTATTCCTCCTCCACAGTGGAATCTGTTAGTATTTATAGTTAGAATCATGAGGGTAAAAGCCAAAGAATCTCCATAAGGCTTATGATCCTTTTTTTGAGAGAACAGCCTAAGTCTGACACTTGCCAGATCATTTCAGAGGCAGAACTCCCCAGGACGATTCATGCCCAATATCAATTGGCCAGTGTCATCTAAGAGTTCTTTCTGATGCTTTCATTACTAAAGCCAACTGAATAGTTTTGTCTTTTCTGTCTTATCTATAAGTTATGGATAAGCCTCCATGGAAGCCCAGATAAGTTCCTTACCCTTGATAAGAACCTCCACATCCCCCTTGTTAGCAAATCTTGAGTAAATTCCAATGGCCTATAATCCTGTACTCTCAGTTCTCCTTAACAACTTTTCTGCTCAAAGATCCCAAATTTTAGATCTGGAAGCAGAAGTAGTAGATAACACTTAACTCTCTACCAATCACCATCCCAGAACCCTCCTAAAAGGAGGTTGTATCTCTAACTCACAGCCAAGATGAGACTTTTTCTATACAATAAGGCAATGCTGGGAGGCCATCTTCAATGCTATCTGTAATGTTCCAGTCTAAAGAACTGCTACAGAATAAATCCCAACCTGAATCTCCATCTGTATGTAAAGAATACCCTTGAATAAATCTCTTTTATAGTCATGTGGAGCACTCATGGGTTTCCTTTTCCCTTCCTTAGTGGGGCTGCAGAGTTATCACAAAATCGTTTATTTGTCGAGGCATCTGATGCCAAACAAAGGAATTGAAATGGGTAGGGAAAACTGATTAAGCTTCCTTTCTCATTTTCCTTGAATTCAAAGGGGTTATTCCAATTCCTACAGTTAGTGGTCATATTTAGCCATTAAGTCAGCTTATTCTTTATGAATCTCTTGTTCTTTACATATCTTTGTGGAGCTTATGAACTCCTTTTAAGAATTGGATAAATTTCCTTTAGTGGCCAGAAGACTACTATTACTCTCTCAGTAAAATGCTTGCAACCTTTAAATCATACACCAAAAGTAGCAGTGTAGGGAGACTGATCAAAGGATCATCCCTGAAGGAGGCAGTGTGATCCAGTTAGAGAATCCGAGGCCAAATCCTACATCTATAACGTATTATATGACCTTGGACAAGCCAATTGTCCTCATTTGTAAAATTAGAAGATTGAACTAGAAGACCTCCAAGGCCTTGTAATCTGTAATCAACTTGATGAGTTTAAATGAGGTTGGGCTTTGTTTGACATTTTTGAGAGTACTTTAATAGGAAAGATGTGGATAGAATCTATTGACCAGTCACTGAGAAGACTGCAGACATCTCCTGAGTAAGTCTCAGTGACCTGGGATGTTTTCTAAGATTAAGTGGTTGACTGGTACTTTTGAGTGGCAGACATTGTACAGAAGCCACCCCATTTGTGCTGGTCTATAAAAGTGAGCTGATAAATTGTGTTGGTATTTTTTTTCTCTTTTGCCTTTTAACAGAAGTAGGCAAAAACTAGGATTGTAGTGGGGGGAATGAATTGCTGTCGCTTCCCCTCCCCCCCACCCCATATCCATTAATGACTGCCTTGTGATGAAGCGCCTGGAAAACACATGCTTACAACCATATGACAGCTGGGGAGAAGGAAGCCATGTGGCCAAATGTCTCCCAGAATGGCAGCTTTTTGACTTAAGAATTTGCAGCAACAAGGATAATGGGAGAATATTAAATATATGTGGATCCATTTCTAGAAAAACCATGTCAGTTCCACATGCTTTCAGTCACCTGACTACCATGTCGAGGGGAACAATGTGGATGTGGTCTGAGAAACTTCCTGAACTTCAAGATTTCCTAGGCACAGTTATTCTGGAATCTAGTGAGAGAAGAGGGATTTTCTTGGTGCTACAAGTCTCAGATGTTACCTCTAGGGAAATCCCAAATTAGAGAATTCTGGAATCTACCCTTCCATCAAGAAAAGGGTAGTTCCTGGGCAGAGTTACCACCTTAAAGAGAAAAAATTATTGTTCAAGTGGCTCCCTTGAAGTTGAAAGTGTGGGAAGGAAGGAACCTGGACTTTTTACCCTGCTATTAGGGGACAGGGATAGGAAATTGTGATTTTACTGGTAAAGGGAATTCCCAGATGAGGAAACTCCCTCTATTAATATAGGTTTATGCCTTCTTTGTAACTTATTTAGTCTTAGAAATTTGTCTAGAGCACTGAGAAGTTAAGTGACTCGCCCTGAATCATACAAGCAAATTATATCAGAAACAGGACTTGAATTCAGGTCTTCCTGGCTCCAAGGCTAGCTTTGTATAAACTATAATACTGTCTCTTATTCTTCTTTTACCATGAATATTTTGTAAGGTAACAAGGATGCATTTAGTTCATTTGTATATATTTGTCTAATAATTTTATATTTAGGTTATAAATATTCATATAATTATTTATTGTCTTTCCCTACCTGTTAGAATGCAATTTTATTTTTAGTGGGGATTGTTTTCATTCTTTGTGCTTCCTCCCTGCCCCCAACACCTTGCACAGCACCTGACAAATAGCAGCCATTGAATAAATATGTATTGATTAATAATTTTACATAGTATAAGGAGGACAGTGATATGGTTGCTGGAGTGACATAGGACACAGGTTACCAACTTTGCCCAACTACTTTCAGCATTGTTTCTGAGGTAATTGGCTCAGGAGCAGACTGGTGACCGGAAGTATGATGAGTATTGAAAGGAATCTCTTCTCCAGAAATCTGCCCATCTCCTTTTCCTAAGTGTAATAGCCAAGATTATTTTCAGGGACTCAGGTTAACAACTAGGAGTATGATGGGAGGTAAAAAAAAATATTTTGAGTATGATTTTCTGACCATGATGAACCAAGAGATGATTCATGATGACCATGAGAGAATCCAAGTGGATATAGAGAGGTTGAATTCAAAAGACAGACTTAAAAGCCCAAGGTATGCCCCCAGTTAACTGTCTGGTAGGACTGGTCAGAGGTTGGCATCACAAAAGAACTGAAGTAATCCTGAGGGGAGATGTATTAGCAAAAAGAATCAAGAAGCCAGAAGACACAGTTCAGGGAAGATACCAACAGATGGCAACAGAGAACAGCTTAGAAATGAGCAATAGCAGAGATCAATTAAGCAGAAATACTCACAGAGAGAAGTATGAGACACTGGTGTACTAGAGAAAGTATCTCACAGCCCTATGACATCACCAGAAGACATTAAATCTCTGCAGGGAAACAAACAACTGTAATTCAGGCTCCTTGGAAACATGAATTGCCTTAGGCGTGTTTTGTTCCTACATGGGAGCCCTTTCACACATATTCCATGCATGTTTCCCCTCTTCACTGCATTTGTGGCAACCTGTGGGAGTGTGTTTCCCTGTATATGATAGAGAATTTTTTCTGTCATTTATTTTATTCTGTTGTCTATTTAAATATCTTTTTCTTTGACTAGTAAACGAAAAACATTGGTGTGAGTTCTTAAATGATAATTGAGTGGATGCTGACTCACAATATAACCTAAACCTGCAGGAACTTACAGGAGACCCACATGTGGGGGGGGGGGGGTTCTTGAGCACTACACACATTAATTCAATTGCCTTCAAAATCTCAAACGGCCACAAACACGAAGGAACTGCCCAACACTCCTTAGCAGATTTTTATAGCAATCCTAGTTTCCACATTCAAGTTCCCGCTAATCACCAATGTCTTATGTCAACACGTTTGTATTTCACAATAACCACACAAAAGGCAGTTCTAAGGGGAACTCATTTACTCTGTCACCTCTTAACAGTAATACTTTGCACAGGGCAAGAAGAGGGATTAGCAACAAGGTTGCTTGTTTGGACCAAAATAAAAGACCCCTTCTTGCCCCCCAAAACACACTTGCTCTAATATACTTTTAAAGGCTTTCTTTGTACACAGAAGCTCAACCAAAATAAAAAGTCTAATTGGACTTCAGTCCCCTAGGGTGCAGCTTACAATAAAACTTTTCAAGAACTGAGGCTCATCTGTGTTTACCCCCCATAATTTACCTGAATTCCCAAGAATTACCACAAAGGAAGTAATTTCTTCTGTTTTAATAGTGTAAACAGTGAAGGTAGGAGGCATATGAACTATTATCTTCTAGATGTGTGTGAGTAAGCGTGTCAGACTATGAATTGTTAAAGAACAATCTCGTTTGGATTTATAATAAAAACCAGGCCACCAAACATTCACAGCTGCTTCCAGGGTGTTATCAGTCAGCATAATGGACAAACTTGAGTTGAAGGCTGGGAGATGTTAGGACTCCTCTGTGACTATTAATCATATTTCTTTGTTAAGTTAGGCTATTAGAATGTCAGGGGGAGCAATTTTAAAGTATTTACAATTAATAAGAGAATTCAGAAGTAGAACCATCTTGAAGAGTAATTGATAACTAGTCTGAAGAAGTAAGGGCCCAAAGAACACTGAGAAACCTGTGAAAAAAAATGATGCCTGAAGAACTTTTATCTATATGGTGTGCTTACTTAGACTCAACATTTTAGGAATGGTACCAGGTACGATTTGGGGCAAAACCATCTGCCCAAACTTGGCTTTAAACGAAACATATTTTCCTTGAATTCGAGGCCTTATTTCTTTTTAGAGGATAAATGTGAAAGAAGAAACATGGTCCCTTCAAAAGAAAACAAATACATCTGTGTTAGAGATTTGAAATTTCTTGGCTGGAACATATAATATTGGAAGGTGGAATTATAAGGCAAGAAAGGGCAGCTAGGTGGGAGAATGGATAGAGCGCTGGGCCTGGAGTCAGGAAGACTCATCTTTCTGAGTTCAAATACAGCCTCAGACACTTACTAGCTGTGTGACCCTGGGGAAGTCCCTTAACCCTGTTTGCCTCAGTTTCCTCATCTGTAAAATAAACTGGAGAAAGAAATATCAAGCCACTCTAAGTATCTTTGTCAAGAAAACCCCAAATGGAGTCATGAAGAGTCGGACACCACCGAAAGCAATAAAGAATACTCTCATTCCTTATATTTTTTGGTTGGTGGTTCAAGAGATGATAGATTTAGAGCTACAACAGACATTGGAGGTCTCACCCCTTCATTTTACAGATCAGGAAACCGAGGCCTAAAATCAGCAAGTCACTGGCCCAAGGTCATACAGCAGCAGAACTCAGGACCTCTAAATCTGACTGCAATAATCCTGGGAATTGAAAACATTAAATAGAAGAAACAATGTTTTCCTCTTCTGGGGTTAGAAGGTTCCTCCTGCGCCTCCTTCCCTAACCTAGTTTATTTGCAGTAACCACTGAGGGCAGAGAGTCTGAAAGTTCAGGCCGCCCCAGTCTCACAGCTCCAACACCTGTTGGAGCTCCTGAAACCTGTTAAACTGGAAAGAGACTTTGCTAATCAGATACTTTGTGGTTAGGTGAAAAACGTCTTTGAAGATAGGCATCAGATATCTTGTGTACACAGGGGGAAGTGGGAAAACAAACACAGCAACCCGGCTGGTCCCGGCTTCACAGCAAGCTTTGGTTTTCAAACCACTGAGGTTCTTTGGCAGAGCTACCTGGAAGAGCAGGTAGTTGATTGGGTAGGAAAGAGAAGGGGGGAGGTCCCGCAAGCATTAATGGATATTGCTCATTTGGGATCCTTATACTCAGCTCAGTATCTGAACCTGCTAGTTCCTCATATAATCACTCTTCTCCTTCCTAGGTGAAGAATAGCTTCCAAAGCCAGTTTTTGCTCACCCAGAATAGAGAAGCCAAGCACAAAAGCCATGTAGAAGGCGCCAAGAAACCAATATATCTAGGCATGGAAAAATCATTAAGGAAAATGAACGCAATGCTGAGGCTCAAGCCTGGTATTTGCATAAGACTCTTCTCCTTGGTGGAAAGAACAATTTCTCCATGTCCTGAGCCTATGCCAGGAGAAGAGCTGGTGAGAGTTTGGGGGAGGAGACATCCTGGTCAAATCTCTCCACTGATGAAGAGAGTCCTCTGAAGAGGCAGAGCCTGAGAACAGACCAAGGGCTGCTGAATATTGAGTGCTGTCAGAAAATCCAACAAACTGAAGCGGGATTTTAGTCCCTGTTCTCGATTTTATAGAAGGGCGTGTATGCACTGCCTTAAGGTGGTCATTTCAATTCAGCAAACACTTAGTAACTGACTATTATGGTCAAGGTTCTGGGCTAGGCCCTGGAGGACCTACAAAAGAGAAAAATGATATGGACCCCCAGGATGGCATAGGGGAGAGATATATATTGAGAAAAGGTAAACAGATGAGGAAACTGAGGCCCACAGTCAGTAAATCACTGGTCCAAGGTCACACAGCAGCAAAACCAATAATTGAACCCAGGACCTCTAAGTTTAACAGCAACATTATTGGAAAATAAAAATATTAAATATAAGAATCCATTCCATCTCTGTGTGTGTATGAGCATATATGTATATGTATATGTATGTATATATGTATGATGTATATGTGATGGGGTGCTTGGGTGCCTGTGCTTGGATCCCAGTTCCAAAATCACATCTCTCCCTAGCCTCAAAACACTGTCCCTAGTAGTTTCTCTCTAGCAAAACAGAACAGCATGCCCTAGCAAAACGTTTATTTCTCTTCCTGATATAGTGGCCAGCTGCACCTATAAAATTTATTAGCTTGAACCAGCTGTGTACACGTTGAGCTGGCCGTGTACTGGGTCATAGAGATATTTGCTACTCACTGACCTATCATGTGCATGCTAGACCTGGACATATGTATACTCCCTTACATTTATCTTATCTAACAAGACATTGATGGAAGCAACCTGGGTATTTCCCAGTCAGTCCTGACCATTAGTTGACTTAGTGATGTTTCAGGCCTAAAACCGCACCTCCAAGTAGCCTTGCCTTGGGCTATTTCCCAGTGAACTCTGGGTAAAATGCCTGCACAGTAGATACAAAATGTTTATGTTCCTTTAAGAACTAACCATTCCTGGGGGGCGGAGCCAAGATGGCAGCTGGAAAGCAGGGACTAGTGTGAGCCCCCCCACCAAGTCCCTCCAAAACCTATAAAAAATGGCTCTCAACCAATTCTAGAACTGCAGAACCCACAAAATAGCATAGGGAAGCAGGCCTTTAGCCCAGGACAGCCTGGATGATCTCTGGGTAAGGTCTATCCCACACAGAGCTGGGAGTGGAGCACAGCAGAGCAGAGCCCAGGGTGGGTGGCATGGACCGACCAGACCAGGAGCCGGGTGGAGTGGGCCCTAGCGCCCTGAATCAGTGAGCTGTGGCAGTTACCAGACTTCTTAACCCACAAACGCCAAGGCCAACAGAGTAG
>JAQQSZ010008172.1:0-13115 GCA_028646595.1 Phalanger gymnotis | reverse complement strand
AGGGGGATAGGTTAGGAAGAAGCAAAATATAGTTAGTCTTTCACAACATGAGTATTGTGGAAGGGTTATACATAATGTTACGCATGTGCCCCATGTTGAATTGCCTGACTTCTTAGGGAGGGTGGATGGGAAGGGAAGAGGGGAGAGAATTTGGAATTCAAGGTTTTAAAAAAATAGATGTTCAAAAGTAAAAAAGTTTTTTTTTTTTTTATGCAACTAGAAAATAAGATGCACAGGCAATGGGGCATAGAGATTTATCTTGCCCTACAAGAAAGGAAGGGAAAGGGGGATTGGAGGGGAATGGGGCGACGGAGGGGAGGGCAGACTGGGGAACAGGGCAACCAGAGTGTACGCCATCTTGGAGTGGGGGGGGAGGAAATGGGGAGAAAATTTGTAATTCAAACGCCTGCGAAAATCAATGCTGAAAACCAAACATGTCAAAAATAAAGGAAAATTAATTAATTAATTAATTAATTAATTAACAAAAAAGAAATGATGAGAAGGTGAATTTCAGGAAAAAAAACCTGGAAAGAATTATATGAATTGATGCTGAGTGAAGTGAGCAGAACCAGGAGAACATTGTACATAGTAACAACAACATTGTGCGATGACCGCCTTTGAGAGATTTAGCTCTTTTCAGCAATACAAAGATGAAAGACAATTCCAAAAGACATATGATGGAAAATGCTATCTACACCCACAAAAAGAACTATGGAGTTTGAATGCAAATCAAATCATGCTATTTTCTCTCTGTTTTTTTTTTCTCTTGTTTTTTCCCTTTTGTTTTGATTCTTCTTTCCACAACATGACTAATGTGGAAACATGTTAAATATAATTGTGTATGTATAGTCTATATCAGATTGCTTGCTGTCTTTGGGAGGGTAGAGGGGAGAGAAAGAGATGAAAAAAATTGGAGCTTAAAATCTTATAAAAGTGAAGGTTGCAAACTATCTTTACATGCAATTGAAAAAAAAAATAAAATTGTAACGGGACAAGTTAGAGCTGACCCCAACCATCGTTGGACCTCCGTGCCCAGATGCCAGCTGAGAAGCCTCAGGGCTCTGAGGTATGGGAGGAACAAGATGGAGTCTGGAGGAAGGGTCTCGCCCTTGTTGGCAATGTGGTGCCGGGTTCTGTTCTGGATTTACCTTTGCACAGGTGAATCATGGGGAGAACGCAGGAAGGAAAGGGGAGGAGAATAGGAGCAGAATAGGAGGAGAATAGGTGGAGATTAGGTGGAGAGTAGGCGGACCAAGGCAGCCCTAGTACTACTTAATAAAGGCTATAAAAATCTGGTCACTGACTTTATTAAATAGAGCTGTTCACCATCTTTGTCTCCCACCTCTTCATTGCCCGCAAGATCAGGCCTTTGCTGGACAAAGGCCTGGAAGTATGGGGTAAGTGAGACCCCTACATAAAATGTTATTAAGTGCAGGAGGGGGGAAGAATATAAAGTAAGCTGGAGTGAAATTTCAGCCATTTCGTATGTCATTTGCACAGACACAGGGAGGAGATGAAATTCCAATTTCAGACAGCAAAATGTAAGCTAGGTTGATTGGAATACAGAGTATATAAATGTTAGCAGTCATTTGCAGTTGCTCTTAGGGAGAAAACTATTGGGATGAAGCAGGGGAGACATCCTCAGAGAAGAGATAAAGAGATAGATCTAACCCTGAGTTTGTTTCAGAAATACTGTCTCTGGATAGGGGGTTAGCACCAACACAGTTACAAAAACTATCCTTTGTTTTGAAGAGGACCAGTGTGTGGATTGTATTTAAATGAGGCAGAGTTGCACAGTCATCAGCCTCACTCTTCTAGAGTCATCAAAATCCAGTAGTAGGACAAAATTCGGGACAATTGTCAGTGGCTTGGGATATAGTGGATAATTTTAGCATTGTCAACGTCTAACCAAGCACTAAGCATTCCACTGCATCTTTTTCAGCTACCTTTATGGATGTTGCAACAAATTGTTCCCATCTGACCTTTCTGGGGGGAAGAATTCACAAGCTTGAAGTAGACATCTCTGTAACTCACTAATAGATTCAAAGCCCCTCATTTACCTCCAATCTGGTTTAGTCCATCTGCTAAAATGATTGACCAGCATGTGACCACTGAACATGCTACAGCTTCTTGGAGCCAAAGATGAGAGTTGACAGCTAAGTAGCCATCTAAGGTGGATGAGCATCCTTGAAAAGGGCTCTGTAAGCTCTCGCACCAGAGGTGCTAGTCTTCCTTGAACACCCCATACACCCTATGAAGATAGCTGCAAAACTTTCATACTACTTCCCAGATTGGCAAAAGAGCATTTATACAGAAAAAAAAATCTGGAGTTTTCTAGTAGTAGTAGAAGTAGCTTGAGTGATTGAAAAACTCTGATCATCACACTATCCCCTGAAGACAATATCTACAGAAAAACTTAGAATTTCTGTATCCATTAATGATCTGTATTCTTTGCAGCTAAAAAAAGGTCTGAATTAAGTTTTGTTAACAATTGAGTCAGAATCCCCATAACTAAACTTAATTTAATCAGTCCTTCTAAAATCTTTAAATAACTTAACCATATGCTTTCCTGTGCTGGGAATGAAAGCATGGAGAGGTTTGATCCTGGCCAATTGAAATAGGTTCTCTTAAATATTGAATTTCATGAGGCTTCTCAGTAGATATAGGGGAAGTTTTGAATCTCAAAGCCAAACAGACTTCATAACTCTGTTATACATATAACTTATTATTATTATACATATACATATTATACATATAACTGTTGCATCCATATATAACTTTTATTGCATCCATTCTCAAGATGGACATACAAATAACATATAAAAATCAATGTAATCCTATATAAGGATGTAGACAATTTTCCCTTATTTAATAACATAGGGTTTTTTCTCCTGTTTATCTTTTTATATCTCTCTTGAGTTTTGTATTTTAAGATCAAATTTTCCAATGAGCTCAGGCCTTTTCATGAGGTAGGTCTGGAATTCCCTTATTTCGTTGAATGTCCACCTCCTTGCCTGAAAAATCATGCTCAGTTTTGCTGGGTTGCTGATTCTTGGTTGTAGTCCAAGCTCCTTTGCCTTTCAGAATATCACATCCCAATTCCTCCTTTCTTTTATTGTAGAAGTTGCAAGATCCTGCATGATCATGACTGTAGTTCTGTGATAGTTGAATTGTTTCTTTCTCTCTGCTTACAGTATTTTCTCCTTGACCTGATAGTTCTGAATTTGGCTATAATATTCCTTGGAGTTTTCAATTTGGGATTTCTTTCAGTGGATTCTTTCGATGATTATTTTACCCTCTGGTTCTAGGACCTCGGGCAGATTTCCTTGTTGACTTATTGGAAGATACTGTCCAGGCTCCTTTTTTCATCATGGCCTTCAAGTAGACCTATAATTGTTAGGTTATCTTTGCTGGATACATGTTCCAGGTCAGTTGTCTCTCCAGTCAGATATTTCACATTTTCTTCTATTTCTTCATTCTTCAGATTTTGTTTGACTGATTCTTGATGTCTCATAGAGTCATTAGCTTCTACTTGCCCAATTCTAATTTTTAATATATTGTTTTCTTCCTTTAGCTTCTCTGCCTCCTTTTTCATTTGGTTCATTTTACTTTTCAATGAGACATTATCTCCATTTATATTCTGAACCTCCTTCACCATTTCACCAATTTTACTTTTAAAAGATTTGTTCTGATTGGTGATTTTTTTTCCATTTTTTCTTTTACTTCTATAATTCATTTTTTAAACAGGAATGCTTTTTGGTCTGGAGACCAGTTCACATTCTCTTCTGAGGTTTCGTATGTGGGTTTCGTATGACAATGCTGTCCTCTTTGGAATTAGTATTTTGATCATCCCTGTCTCCATATTGGGCATCAATACTCTTTGGTTTCCTAGTCTGTTTTTTCATGGTATTCTTCTTTTGCTTTTCTCCTGGCTTCTAAAGTGGATCTCTGTTTCTGGGGGTCAGAGGGCTCTGTGCCAAGCTTCCTGTGTTGTGAATTGTAAGCCTGCTATCTGTCCGTGTGTGCTGTGGCCTCTGGTTTTGTGAGGCATGGGAGAGGTGTGGTCTGGCTGCTGGAAGTCTCCTCTTCCTCTGGAGCTGCTCTACAGCATGAGTGGTCTCAGTAGTTGTTTGTGCTGGTGTCTGCCACATCCCTTGGCTGTGTGAAGGCATGTCTGAGGTCCCAGTCTTGACATTTCCTAGCTCTACCTTCCTGGACCTCAGGAACTCCTGCTGTTCTGCTAAGGTGAGGCCTTCTGGGGCACCTCTCTTCCTGCACTAGTCTCCTTTTGCCACCACAAGAAGGGCCCTCTCCACAGCTACTTAAGCTAAAAAGCTACTGAAGCCCCACTTGTGACTCCTCTATTTCAGTGTTTCTCCTGAGGGAGTATTATTAGAATGAAGAATGGAGGGATGAGAGCCATTTTACCTGGTCATCATGGCTCCCAGAAGTTCAAGAGGGCAAGTTTCAAATCTCTAGACTGTGGGCTGGAGGCCTCAGGGATAGCTGCTCCCATGACCATGGGCTCAGTGCTGGTTTCTCCCAGAGCTCCGACAGACTCGCATCCTGTGCTGAAAGGCCTGGGGATGGAACACTGCCATAGCCAGTACTCCTACCCTGGGCCTGCTCCTCAGGTATAGTGAATTGTATATGGTCACACAGTATCACAGTAATGAATCTCAACACTTTTTAAAATTTTGTTTTTAATTTATGAAATAAAACAAGCATTCCATAACTTAGTAGAAGAAAAAATATGATTGCACATGAAACTTCAGCCTATTATGTCTAACTTGCTATTCCTTTTATATAATGAAGTTATCATGTAACATTTTTTTTCCTTTCTTTCTCCCTTCATCCTAAAAATGGTTACCATTAGACACAAATGTGTATATGTACATGCAATCATTCTGCACATACTTCTATTCATTATTTCTTTCTTTGGATGCAGACAGCATCTTCCTGACTCCACTGCCGGTGCTTTACTCACTGCGCCACCTAGATGCCCCCGTAGCATCTTCCTTCATAGGCTTTTTGTAGCTAACTTGGGTGTTTATAATATGCAAAATGACTTAGTCACTCAAAGTTGTTCTTAAAACAATGTTGCTGTTACTGTATTACAATGATTTCTTGGTTCTGCTCGTTTTGTTCTTCATAATTTCATGCATTTCTAACTATGACTCCAACTCTAACAACATGATAGTAATGACTGAATGACAAATAAAATTAATAAAGCTCTTCCTTTTTTGTTATATTTAGAATTAACTAATTTAGAACACAACTTTTTACTGAGATTATACTGTAACAATCTGAGTTTCTAAAATTAATATATGATTCACCCAGTGCAAGAATATCCACTACCTCTTGCTCTCACAACATTACCATTATTCTGGAAAATGGTTCTTCAAACTAATACCCTTTTGTTCCTCACACCAGGTGCAATGGCAAGCAAAGTGGGACTTTTTGCTGTTTTTTTTTTTTTTTTGGAGTGCTTCTCAGCACTAAGGCAATCAAGTGCCTTTGATTTAGTCTTGCTTTTGTTTTAATCAAGTCTTCAATTGAATCAATGGTCTTTGATTACCTACTTAAGTCACAAGTAAACCTAAGTGATATGAGTTTGAGTCACACGGTCGTGATGCCCTCTGAACCTGAAGAAGTGTATATATACTCTGAGTTAGCATTTTGCTTTGGGGGCTCACTCATTGGAGGTGTGTTCATGTGATTTGGCCAGAGAAGAGACTGGGTAGCTGTTAAGGAGCCTCCTGGCTTTGAAAACCCAGATGTTGGTGCTTCTCTCTCTGGTAACTATGTATGTATTGCTATGGACAGACAGAAGCTAGGTCTGCTGATCTGTGTTATTTGCTCTGTTTATATAATTTATGCTTGTAATTTCCGTTTTTCTTTTCTCTGAAGTTCAGAGCTCTGACTTTTTTCCCTGAAGTAAGTGAATGATATATATATATATATATATATATATATATATATATATATATATATAATATGTATGTATATATATATAATATGTATGTATATATATATATATATATGTTTAATGAAAATGAGATTGTAAACCTCTTAAAGTTACTTTCCTTAGAAAAGGAAATCAAAGAATCTGTGCTAGCAGCCCTCCTGTGTGCTGGTGTTATTGGTCTTATACCTCCATAGTAGTTGCAAGTAGCATTGCTGTTACACCAGATCTGTAATTTCCCATACAAAACACCATTCCCTGGCCACCATTCTCAATATATTGTCTCTTTATATACCAGTGTATTTTCCCGGAAGGCAAGATTTATTTTCTATTCGTATTTCTATTATGCAATAGATAGAGTGCTGAACTTGAAATTTGAGAGACCTGAGTTTGAATCCTTCATCAGACACCTATTAGTTATGTGAGCCTATGTTAGTTATTTAGCCCTCTTTCATGTCAGTTTCTTCATTTGTAAAACGGGGACTTAGCACGTAGTTCACAAGTTGTTGAGATAATCTTTGAAAATCTTAATGCCCCAGATAAATGTTAATTATTAATGGTTTTTTCCCCATTTATTAGTTCATTCTCCTGAATATAGCTCACTGGTATAGCCTTTAGGTAAAATATTTTACAACGACCACAAGCTGTTAGCATATAATATTAAAGCAAACGTTTGTTTCCTTCTGGTTCTTCAGTTACTTCCTAGAGTAATATCAATATTGAGAAAGTTGCCTTCACTGTCTTGGACATAACTATCTTCTAAATTAGTATTGGACACTTTCAAGAAACTATTATTTAGCCTCTTTTTGTATGTGATCAGTGAGATGGCTACAACTATCTTCCCACCTTAAATATAACAATACCTAGTTGAAAGGTAAAAAAAAAACTTTACTCTTAAATTTATGTTTGTCTAAGAATTATATTTTCCATGGCAATAAATAATTATTATTTTAATGAAACTACATAGGCCATATTAACTGTGCATCAAGTTTTATAATGCCTCTTGAAGTGTTGACTTAGATCAACAAAATTAATTTTGTTAAATGATTTTAGACCCAAACCCTGCCCCAACCTATTTCCAGTGAAATGATTAGAGAAAGGTTTGTCAAAACACCACAGTATGGCTTGAACATAAACTTTTTTTCAAACTTTTAATTACTGTTATTACCAATGGTAATATATTGTCAATAATACTTTCTAGCTTAATAGTTTTTTTTTAATATTAAGAGCCTTTGTATGAATATGGTAGTTAATATTATATTGAGTTCAAGATCAGAGATCCTGGGTTTAAATCCCAATTTTATTTCTTATTTTATTTCATTGTGACCTTGCATTGTCATTAGCCTCTCTTGGCCTCATTTTCCTCATATGTAAAGTATAGGGATTGGATTATATATAATCTGTTAGAACTTTTCCAAATTTGAACCTTTGATCATAAACAGCCTTTCAGTGATAAACATTTTCACACTTTGTCTGCATCCTTATGGAGCACGGTCAATATCCTGGCCAATATCCAATGTGATAAGCTTGTCAGGTGTAGCTTTCAAAAGTGCAAGTGTGAAAGTGGAGAGAACCAACCTAGATAATCACCCCTTCCTACTTAAAGTGATATATCAAGGTACTATGCACTATGCAATAAAATTTCTCTCAGGATGCTTCCTTCTCCTTCCTCTCAGAGAGACATTCCTTGTAAACTATTTCTTGAAAGGAAATAAAACAAGAAGAAAATGCAAAAAAAAAAAAATGAGTGAATTGAAAATAAATAAAAATTCATCACATCCATTGACCTCCCAATTGTAAAGGAGTGAGGTAGGCATGTCTTCTCATATGTCTTCTTTGGAGCCATGCTTGTTCTTTGTAATTCTAAGAAATTATCTTTTGATCAGTCTTTCCATTTACATTATTGTCACTGTGTGTACTATTTTCTTGTCTCTAGAGGTACACTTCATTATGAATGACTATTTAATTTTTTTTTCTGATTTCTCTGTATTCATCATTTTTTACCACATAGCATTATTCCATTATATTTATGTGCCACAATTTTTTTAAATCATTATCCAATTAATAGACATTAGTTTACAAATTTGCTGCCATAAAATGAACTGCTTTAAATATTTTGGTGTATATCAAGACCTTCTAATCAATGACTTCTTTGCCATAAAGAATAATTCTAAATTGCTTTCCAAAATGTTTATGCTGATTCACAGCTCTACTAATAGAAATAATAAATCTATCTTTCCACAACTTCTCTGATATTGACTTTTCTATCCTTTGTTAACTTTTCTAATTTGATAAGTGTAAGGTGAAGGCTCAGGAATATCCTGTTAGCTAATAAAGCGAAGTATGTAAATTGAATCTATCAATCAAAAGTTTTTAAAATGCAAATAAATATTCTTCATCAATATAGATGTCTCTGAACATAATTGGTTGAACTGGAAGGATATTGATTAAGAAGTGTGTCCAGACTGATTCAGAAACCTTATTAATTCCTGTGAGTTATCTTTAAAATACTGAACCAGGTCAGAACCCAGGGATTCAAGAGTCTAGCAGCTTAGCAGTGGTAGCATACAGCCAAAATACTGAGAAATAACCAATTGAAAGGATGGGGAAAGAACACCTAATTTTTTATATCTGTGTGATCCTGGACAAATCATTTAACCTTGTTTGCCACAGTTTTCTCATCTGTAAAAAAAATAATTTAAGAGAACCTAATTTCTCTAATTTAAAAGAAATAAATGGCAAACTATTCCAATATCTCTGCCAAGAAAATGCCAAAATTGGTCATGTAAGAGTCAGACATGATCAAAATAACTGAACAAAAAAAAGCAACCTCTCTCATAAGGATAATTTTAAAATCATCATCATCATCATCATCATCATCATCATCATCATCATCATACCAGTTCCTACAGTGAAAAGAGCATTGAATTTTGCTAGAAAACTTGGATTCATGTTCCAATCACATAACCACAGACACATTACTCATCTGGTATAAACCTCAGCTTCTTCATGTATAAAATTATGATGCCAGTATTTTCACTACCTACATGACAGTTTGATTACAAGAAAAATATTTTGCAGTCCAAAACACTATATTCTAATGGTTCCTATTTAGTAATAATAATGATAACAATGATAATGCATTAGCTTGTTCAAATCCCAATTATACTAGCTTTGCAACTGCATATTATGGAAAACAATGAATCATTTCTGCATATCTGATTTTTGAGATTGCCTTTTTTGTAAACCTCAGACCTAAGCATTCTTTCCCAGGAAATGAAAAGCATACAGAAAAACAGGTGGCTGAATGAAAGTTCTTTGCCTTCACTGCCCCGTGCTACCTGTTGGTGGGCTTTCTTCTTTCCTCGAAAGTTCTGAGTGATGCACAAACACCAGGGAATGGATGAGTTGCCTCTAGGATGTGCACAAAAGAAAAAAAAAAAACAAGAAAAACAAATAATCAATTCTGGTCTCAAACATGACCTGGGATTTGCCCTTTGAAAGGCCAATGCTCTAACAGCTTGTCAGTTTGCTAGTCTAAAGGCCAGAAGCCATGAAGTAGCCCACTAACTGCTGGTCACTCTCCTTGAAAACAAATAATATTTCTCAGTCTGTTTAAAATGTAATCAGATGTACTGAGCCCAGCAGGAAAACTTGTCTAGTCTTTGTTATCATCAACAAAATGGTATTTAAATAACCATTTGGAGAAAAATCAAACACCATGGGGTCTACATTCAAGAGTTACTTTGAGTATATATATTTTATCCTAACCAGCAGTATAGAAGAAATAGATGGTTTATTTTCAACAAGAAAATGTCTCTAATACATTACTCAGTGTACAGTTGACCACAAACTATGTTAGAACATTATCAATTTCCATAATCCAGATCATGAGATAATAGATCATGAGATAGATCTATGAGACAGATCAAAGACTACAAAACTAATGAAATCAAATTCTTATTTTAGATTTCTCTTTGAACGACCTTAAGCTAGTCACCTCTTTTCCCTACTACCTTGGAAATAATGCATTGCTTTGGATAAATATAAACGAACTACTTCTAATGCATGTCTCCAGTACTCTAATCTTTCTTCATAGTTGATGTGCCTTCTACCAAAACATGAAGGGAGTTCTCTAATTAGATTATGCAGAAAAATGTAAAGTAATTATCTGGAAGCAAAAATTCCTGATACCAAATAAAGTTATTTTTGGTTTGTTAGTTTTAGTCAAGTTTGTCTATGAAGACAAATTCCTATCACCCTCTGTGGAGAAATGGTCCACTATCCCTTTTACTACTACCACTTACTGTCATCAGTGGCACAGGCAAACCAGCCTAGGATAAGCAACAAAGGGAGAACTAAGGGAGAGGGAAGAAGCAGCATGGGCCGAGTCAGTTAAATCACTATCCCCTCCTTCATCAAGGCAACAGTAAAGTCAAAAAGCCTTATTAAATGCTCACTACGTAATAGACATTTGTGGAAATCACCTAGCACACTGGACTCAAAAGCTCCCAAAAGAGTAATCTCTGCCCCCATGACAACCTGGCCTGCTTCTAATCCAAACCAATAGTTATCTTCTGGTGAATTACCACTGGGAAGGGAGTTGCCATTCCAGCTATTACTATTCCCATCTGCTGCCCAATTGGAACTTATAGGAAAATAAATCCCCCATCCTCATAAACATCAGCACCATCACACCAAGAGTGCAGTGCCTTCATTCACTCTGCCACCCTGTATACATTATGTAGAGGAGTAAACTTATGGAGATTCAACTTGGTACCTGCCTCTGTAGGTGTGGCAGCTTCCACAATAATTATCAAAAATATAGGAAATGAAGTTCTCATCACCAAACTCCTTTGTCCACCCATCCATTTGCAAGTTAATTTTTGGAAAGCAAAGTTCTAACCATATTAACTTCTGCTTACCCTGACTCTAAGGAAACACTTCTGGTGTCTCCTTATTGTTTCTAGGATTAAATGACAAATCTTTTCATTGGCATTTAAATCATTCAATACTTGTCACTTGCTTTTCTTTCCAGACTTTTCATACTAAATAGTCCCCTCAAAGCACTCTATATTAGCTTCCTTTTCATTTTTCCCCCATGCTTAATACTGTATATCCCATTTTAATGCATTTCCACTGACTGTCCCTTATTTTTTTCATTTTTTTTTTCCTTTTCACTTCTATCTCTTAGATTTTGTGGCTTCAAGACTCAGTTCAAATCCTTACTTCTGTAGAAAGGCCTTTCTTAGTCTGCACCCATACTAGTGCTTTAAAATTAACTCCCATTTACTACTACTACTACTGCTACTACTATCCCTACCACTACACACACACACACATACACACACACACACACACACTTTATATTTATATAATGTATACATACACATAGATACATAGATATACACACACACATATTCTCAATCTATTTTGTATTTATTATTTGGAAATAACTCTGGATTTTCAAAACCCTATAGTAGTGGAGCTCTTGCTAGATCCTAGTAAACTAGAAGTGTTTCAAGTATGGGTCCACTGAGAAATGTGTATCTATCATCTGAAGAAAAGGCTAAATTCAAAGAAGTTCATTAAAAAACTTAGGCATGAAGGATGCATTTTTTGGAAACAAAACCCTGTGAAATCAATACTAACTTGTGAAAATGACAGAATTTGTTCAATGGAAAGGAAATTAAATTCCTTAAGTAAGAAACAATATTTTATAACCCACATATGGAATTGGGCCATTGTAAAAGGCTTAATCTGGCTGCATATGCTCATATTTAACCTTTATAAATCTGAAGAACCAATGAGAGACTTTAAAAGCCATTATTGATGCTAAGTGTAGAAAAAAAGTAATATGAACAAATCCCTTCCTTTTTATCTCAAATTTTCTAGTTCAACAAACAAAATTTGTCAAAAGATAAATATCACCAAAGGGCCCTCCAAAAGTTTTCTAAGATTGTGCTTATCATAAGTAGAAGTAACTTGGCATTTGCAAACATTATCCTACTTTCAAAGGCAATTAACATTCAAAATAGATAAAAATGGTGTGTAATTGTTTTGCACATTTACTCAGGCCAAATATTCTAAATTTTGGTATGTGCCTCAAATCCCATTTATGCCCTAAGTATGTGTTGAATGGCTAGATGACAGAAGAAGTAAATAATGAATAAACGAATGCCTTTTTTCCCAAAATTTTTCTGGGTTGTTTTGGCACTGTGTAGTTGTTATCTTTATTTTCTAAGTTCTTTTTTTCTTCTGTATAATGTGTCCAAAGTTCCATTAAGGCATAGTCATTTATGTTTCTCTTGATACAATGTCAAGTCTGGCAAATTGGTCAATGGCTATTGAATTATCTCTTGAAAACACTGTTATAGTTATGTGCCATCATTTCACTCTCCTATGCTAATTACTAATTTCACATTTGAAATTCAAAATTATATTATGATAACATGGCAAATGTTAATCAAACATTATTAACATAGATATGTATCTTTATATAATGATTTCTAAATTTTAAACCTTTTTATCATTTTGGAGTAAGCACTTCTCACTTTGAATAAATACATGCAATCATTTCTCCGCCAAAATTAGGTAAAAATCTGAAAGTGAAAATAAAATATTAATTTGAAGAAAAAAAAAACTAAAAACAACAGCAAAATCCTACCTGGCTCCCCATATAAATTATTTTGTATGAAATATATGTATATATTATGTACATGTATTATATATAAATTATGTATATGTGTGTTTATATT
This sequence comes from Phalanger gymnotis, assembly GCA_028646595.1. Lineage (NCBI taxonomy): Eukaryota > Metazoa > Chordata > Mammalia > Diprotodontia > Phalangeridae > Phalanger > Phalanger gymnotis. The sequence continues at coordinate 392 of JAQQSZ010008172.1, read as the reverse complement.
ATGTATACACATGCATGTGTATATGTATATATTATATACACATTACATATATAATGTATATATTATATACACACCTGTGTATACATATGTGTTTATTTTATATATTCATATTTGTGCATACATAACAAACACATGTGTGTTTATACAATTAATATTTGTAGAAATTCTAGGTAACAGCATCGTTGCCCCATCTAAATTTCTGCATCTCAATTTCAATTAATATTAAGCCTCTCGGATGGCGGCTGGGAAGCAGTGATTGGCGTGAGCGCCCCACCAAGTTCCTCCAAAAACCTATAAAACAATGGCTCTGAACCAATTCTAGAGCTGCAGAACCCACAAAGTGGCAGAGGGAAGCAGGGCCCCACCCCAGGACAGCCTGGATGGTCTCTGGG
>JAQQSZ010008171.1:0-13116 GCA_028646595.1 Phalanger gymnotis | reverse complement strand
GCCCTGCTTCCCTCTGCCACTTTGTGGGTTCTGCAGCTCTAAAATTGGTTCAGAGCCATTGTTTTATAGGTTTTTGGAGGAACTTGGTGGGGAGCTCACGCCAGTCACTGCTTCCCAGCCGCCATCTTGGCTCTGCCACTTTCTAGTGTTTTTAATCGGAATGGGTGTTGTGTTTTGTCAAAAGCTTTTTTTCTGCGTCTATTGAGATAATCACATGATTTCTGCTAGTTTTGTTGTCGATATGATCAATTATGCTAATAGTTTTTCTAATATTGAACCAGCCTTGCATTCCTGGAATAAATCCAACCTAGTCATAGTATATAGTCCTGTCATAAGTTGTTATAATTTTTTTGCCAATATTTTATTTAAAATTTTTGCATCTCTATTCATTAAGGAAATTGGTCTATAATTTTCTTTCTCTTTTTTGACTCTTCTTGGTTTAGGTATTAGTACCATATTTGTGTCATAAAAACCATTTGGTAGGAATCCTCACTCACTTATTTTCCCAAATAGTCTATAAAGTATGGGAATAGTTGTTTGATTAAATGTTTGATACAATTCACTTGTATATCCATCTGGCTCTGGAGATTTTTTTCCTAGGGAGTTCATTGATGACTTCTTAAATTTCTTTTTCTGATATAGGGCTATTTGAGTATTTTACTTCCTTTTCTGTTAATCTGGGCAATTTGTATTTTTACAAATATTCCTCCATTTCCCTAAGATTGTCAAATTTATAGGCATACAAGTGGGTGAAATAATTCATAATTATTGTTTTAATTTCCCCTTCATTGGAGGTGAATTCACACTTTTCATTTTTGATACTGATAATTTGGTTTTCTTCTTTCTTTTTTTAATCAAATTGACCAAAGGTTTATCAATTTTATTGGTTTTTTTCATAAAATCAGCTCTTAGTTTTATTTATTAGTTCAATAGTTTTCTTGATTTCAATTTTATTAATCTCTTCTTTGGTTTTCAGTATTTCTAAGTTGGTATTTAATTGGGGGTTTTTCAGTTTGTCCCTTTTCTAGCTTGTCAGTTGCATGCCCAATTCATTGATCTCCTTTTTCTCTATTTTACTCATGTAAGCATTCAGAGATATAAAACTTTCCTTAAGTATTGCTGTGGTGCATCCCATAAGTTTTGGTATGTTGCCTCATTATTGTCATTTTCTTGAATAAAGTTATCGATTTTTTCTATGATTTGTTCTTTGACCCACTCATGCTTTAGGATTAGATTATTTAGTTTCCAATTAATTTTTGGTCTGTCATTCCATGGTCATTTATTACAAGTAATCTTTATTGCGTCATGACCAGAAAAGGATGCACTATTTCTGCCTTTTTGCACTGGATTGTGAAGTTTTAGCAATAAGAGAAGAAAAGAAATCAAAGGAATCAGAATAGGCAAAGAAGAAAAAAAGCTATACCTCTTTGAAGATGATATGATGATATACTTAGAGAATCCTAGAGAATCAAGTAAAAAAAACCTACTTGAAATAATAAATAACATTAGCAAAGTTGCAAGATATAAAATAAATCCACATAAATCCTCAGCATTTCTATATGTTACTAAGAGATCTCAAAAGCAAGATAGAAAGAGAAATTCCATTAAAGTTACTGTAGACATTATAAAATATTTGGTAGTCTACCTGACGAAACAAACCCAGGAACTATATGAACACAATTACAAAATACTTTCACACAAATAAAATCAGATCTAAATAACTAGAAAAACATCAGTTGTTCATGGCTAGGCTGAGTTAGTGCCGTACAAATTACACCACCAAAATTTTATTTTATAGAGTTTACAAAATAACAAAAAAAATTCATATGAAAAAACAAAAGGTCCAGAATATTAAGGGAATTAATGAAAAGAAATGCTAGAGAAGGTTGCCTTGATATACCAGATCTTAAATTGTATTATAAAGCAGCAACCATCAAAACTACTTGGCATTGGTTAAGAAATAGAGTGGTAGATTAGTGATATAGGTATATACCCAAGAAGCAGTAGTCAAGGACTATAGTAATCTGTTTGATAAACCCAAAGAGTCTAGCTTCTAGTATAAGAACTCACTATTTCACAAAACACTGCTGGGAAAACTGGAAAATAGTACGGCAGAAAATGGGCATAGACCCATATCTTACACCATATACCAAAATAAAGTCAAAATGAGTTCACCATTTAGACATAAAGCCTGGCACTATAAGTAATCTGGGAGAGCAAGGAATAGTTTACCTGTCAGATTTATGGAGAATGGAAGAATTTAACACCAAACAAGAAACAAAGAACATTATGGAATGCAAAATGGATAATTTTGATTGAAAAGTTTTTGCACAAAGCCAATGCAATCAAGATTTGGAGGGGAGCAGAAAACTGGGAAAGAATTTTTACAACCAGTGTCTCTGATAAAGGGTTCATCTCTAAAATATACAGGGAACTGAGAGAAATTTATAAGAATAAAAGTCATTTCCCAATTGATAAATGGTCAAAGTACATGAACAAGCAGTTTTCAGAGGAAGAAATTAAATCTATCTATAGTTATATGAAAAATTCTCTAAATCACTATTGGTTGGAGAAATGCAAATCAAAACAGCTCTTAGGTACCACATGTCACCTGTCAGATTGACTAACATGAAAAATAAGAACATTATAAATGCTGGAGAAGATGTGGGAAAATTAGAACACTAATGCATTGTTGCTGGAATTGTGAACTGATCCAACCTTTTGGAGAGCAATCTGGAAGTCTGCCCAAAGGGCTATAAAAGTGTCCATACCTTTTGACTCTGCAATACCACTTCTAGGGCTGTGTCCCAAAGAGATCATAAAAATGGGAAAAGAACCCATATGTACAAAAAAAATTTATAGAAACTTTTTATGGCGGCAAAAAACTGGAAATTGAGGAGATGACCATCAATTGGGCAATGGCTAAACAAGTTATGGCATGTGAATGTAATGGAATACTATTGTGCCATAAGAAATTATGTGCAGACAGACTTCAGAAAAACCTGGAAAGACTTATTTGAATTGATGCTGAGTGAGGGGAGCAGAATCAGGAGAACATTGTGTTATAGCCACATTGTGCAATAACTAACTTTGATATACTTGGCTCTTCTCAGCAATACAAGGTTCTAAGACATCTCCAAAAGCCTCATGATGGAAAATGTTATCCACATACAGATAAAGAATTGCAGAGTCTGAATGTGGATCAAAGCATACTATTTGCTATCTTTTTTTGTTTTGTTTTGTTTTGTTTCTTCTTTCTCATGGTTCATTCCACTGTTTATAATTCTTCTTTGTAACATGACTAATGTGAAAATATGTTTAATGTGAAGGTATAGTAGAGCCTATATCTCATTGCATGCTGTCTTGGGGAGGCAGGAGGGCAAGGAAGGTGAGAAAATATGAAACTCAAATGCTTGTGGAACTGAATGTTGTAAAATAAAAATGAATCAATTACTTTAAAAAAAAATAAAAAAAGAGTCAACAGCTTGAAAAAAGAAAACAACTGCTTAAAAAGTAAAATGGCCAAATGGAAAAGGAGATACAAAAGCTAACTGAGAAAAACAATTTAAAAGTTAAAATTGGGCAAGTGGAAGCTAATGATTCTATGAGACATCATGAAGCAATCAAATTCAAAAGAATGAAAAAATAGAAGAAAATGTAAAACACCTCACTGGAAAAAACAACTTACCTGGAAATAGATACAGGAGAGATAGTGAGAGAATCATAGAGTACCTGAAAGCCATAATCAAAAGGAGGGCCTGGACAGCATCTTTCAAAAAATTATCAAAGGGAATTGCCCTGATATCCTGGAACTAGAGGGCAAAATAAGTATTAAAAGAATCCATCAATCACCTCAAGAAAGAGATCCCAAAATAAAAACTCCAAAGAACATTATAGCCAAATTACAGAACTATCAGGTCAAGGAAAACATAGTGCAAGTGCAGAAATAAAAAGCCACAATCAAGATTACACAAGACTTGGGAGCTACAACAAAAAAGATTGGAAGGCATGGAACATGATATTCTGGAAGGCAAAGGAGCTAGGACTACAACCAAGAATCACCTATCTGGTAAAAATAAGCATAATATTTCAAAGGAAAAATAGTCATTCAATGAAACAGAAAAAAAATATTTCAAGCTTTCGAAAAGAGAAGACTAGAATTGAAGAAAAATTAATCTCCAATATCAAGACCCAAGAGAAGCATAAAAATGAAAACAGAGAAAACTTATTGGAGTCAATGGAGCTGAACTATTTACATGGTAAAATGATATTTTTAATTCTGAAAAATTGTACCATTAATAGTATAGCTAGAGGAAATATACATAGACAGAGGGTATGGGTATAAGGTGAATTTGAGGGAATGACATAAAAAATAATTAAGAAATGAAAAGTACACTAGATGCAGAAAGAAGGGAGCTATAGAATGGGGAAATTATTTCACCTGAAAAGACATGAAAAACCTATTACAGTGGAGGGAAAGATGGGAGGGTGGGTGACAGGTACTGCTTGAACCTTACTCTCATCAATATTGGCTCAAAGAGGGAATAATATGATCAGTTGAATATAAAAGTCTATCTTACTGAGAAGAAAGTAGGAGGGGAGGAGATTAAGTAAAGTGGTGGGGGACCAACAGAAGAGAAGGCAGACTAGAGGAGGTTGGAGAGAGAAGCAAAACACTGTTGAGAAGGGAAAGGGTGAAAGGAGAGAGAGGATAAACAAGAGGAAAAATAGGATGGAGGGAAATACACAGTAATAAAAACTGTGAATGTAATTGGGATGAACTCTCCCATAAAAATGGAAGGAGATAGCAAGTGGATCAAAAAAACAGAATCCTACAGCTTGTTATTTATAAGAAACACATTTAAAACAGAGAGAGACACACAGAGTAAAGGTAAAGAGGAGTTATGCTTCAACTGAAGCAAAAAAAAGGAGAGGTAGCAATCCTGCTCTCAGACAAAGCAAAAGCAAAAATAGATTAATTAAAAGAGATAAGGAAGGAAATTACATCTTGCTAAAAGGTACAATAGACAATGACATAGTATCAATACTTAATTATATATAATTATATATATACACATATATTTATTTATATGTAAATATATATTATAATATACATATATTATAATATATTATATAACATATTATATAATATATAATAATGTATAATATAATATATCATAATATATAAATATATGTGTGTATATATAATTATATATACACATATGTTATGTATACAATAATTATATATATACACATATATATAATTAATATATACACTAAGTGGTATAGCATCAAATTATTAAAGGAGAAGTTAAGTGAGTTACAGGTTCATGACCAAACAAGAGATAGAGAGTAGTCTGCTTTGGTGGTAATAATATCTATTATTCTCTCAGAGCCAGAGTGGAGGAAATACAAAAAATACAGTTCAACTTTAATGGTATCATCCCAATCAGATACACTTGTGGATTTAATGGCACTTATTTATGATTACATATCACAGAGTTAAAAAAAAAACACTACTTCAGAGAACTGAGTTTTCTTGTCCATATGCTCTTGTGCTGTTTGTGGCTTTTCATGGAATTACCAAAGTGGCGACACTTTGTGGCTTTTTCAGTACTTTAGTCATGACAGATTTGGGAAGTGTTTTGTTTTGCTTGTGTTCAAACAATATCAAGAACACAAGCTGAAGACTGGTTTAAATTAGACCTGGACATAAGAACACAGATTTGGAACTAAAAAGGGGACCTTGGAGGCTACTTATTCCAAACTCTTAATTTTGTTTTCTTTACTTACATTTTTTCAATTAATAAACATTTATTTTCTCTCCCTCCTATATCTCTCCTACTCCTTAGAGAAACAAAGAAAAAGAAAGAAAAATCCTTAAACCAAATATGCATGGTCAAGTAAAACAAATTTTCAAACTGGCCACATCCAAATATGTGTGCCTCATTCTGCGTTTTTAGTCTATCACCTCACTGTCAGGAAGCAACTTTTTTTCATTTTAGAGATGAAAAAAAAGAAATATGAAGAAGTTAACTCACTTGACCAATGTCACTTAGCTAGTAATTATCAGAACTTGTATTTAGGCCCTGGTTCTCTGACTTTCAAATTCAGCATACTGTTCACTCCACCATAGTGCCTTCTCATTTATGCTTTAAATAATAAATTCTATCATCCTTCAAGTTATATCATATGTAGTATGTATGCAGCATATGTCTCTGCCTTGTAGGACCCCTGGTTTCCTTCAAGACTTTGTTGGAGCACACCCTTCTATATAAAGTCTTTCCTGATGTCCCCTCTGCTAACTGTCTCCCCCACGTAAAATACCTTTTATTTATTCTTTATAGTTGTGTGTAGCATCCTTCTCTTATACACATGTTCCCTAAGGGCAGCAACTGTTATGTTTGTTCATTTGTTTGTTTCTGCATCTCCAGAATCCACACAGTGTCTGTTTCGTAGTAGGCAGTCAATAAACACTTGATGATTGATTTATATTGGTTGATTGCCAATCTTCTGTAAGTAAGGTCACAATACCTGGAGGGTTTGAGGAGATTGACATCAACTGAGGGCTCCATTCTACATTGCAGATCACAATCCATTTATGAGTTTGTAGAAGCATTCATGGTTGCTGTTAGAGAGCATAGAGAAATTAAGTGACTTAGCAGGGTGACAGAGAGAGGTAATAATTGTCAGAGGCAGTCCATGAGCTTCTTGTTGTTCAGTTGTTTTCAGTTATATCTGTCTCATCATGGCCCCCTTTTGGAGGACTTTGTTTGGCAAAGATATTGGATTGATTTGCCATTTCTTTCTCCTGCTCATTTTACAGGTAAGGACCCAAGGAAAACAGAATTAAGTGATTTGTTCAGGGTCACAAAGTAAGTGACTGAGGCTGTAATGGTAATCAGGGCAGGATTTTTTGCTGTTCTTCTTTCAAGTGTCTTTAACGAGTCTGGCCTTTGTTTGAATGGGACAGGTAAGTAGGATTTTTTTTTTGTCTTGGAGTGTTTCTCAGCATTAAGACAATTGAGAGTCATTGATTTGTATTGTTGGAGTTTTCCCACGTTCTGATTTCTCACACCCTAAATGGTGAGCCTGGAGCCCTCAAGGTCCTGAACAGGGTGTATGTACTAGAAGGTTAGCATTTGACTTTTGGGGGCTCGCTTGTTGGAAGAGTGTTGGTGTGGAGACTCTGGGTAGCTGTTAAAGAGCCCCCCACCCTGGCTTTAGAAAAACCCAGATATTGGAGCTTCTCTGTTAACTATGTATTGCTATGGATAGACTGATTTGTGTTATTTGCTCTGTTTATATAATGTATGTTTGTAATTTCTGCTTGTATTTGCTTTGAAGTTCAAGATGCTGGCTTTTCCCCTGAACAAAGCAAATGATATATTATGTTTGACTAAAGTGAGATTGTTAATCCCTCAAAGTCACTTTTCCTTAGAAAAGCAGATCAAAGCACCTGTGCTGGCAGCTCTTCTCTGTGCTGGTGTTATTGGCCTTACTCAGCCACAGCAGCTGCTAGTAACATTGTTATTACAGAAGCCAAATTTGAATTCGGGTCTTCCCCACACCAGGCCAGGCACTCTATCCACGGAACTACCTAGCTGCACAAAAAGGAAAGCCCTCATCAGCCTAGGGGCACATAACTAAGTGAGGTGGCTATAATTATTTCAGTCATTTTACAGTCATGTCCCACTCTGTTACCCCATTTGGGGTTTTCTTGGCAAAGATACTAGAATGCTTTGCCATTTCCTTCTCCAGCTCATTTTTAAGGATGAGGAAACTGAGGCAAACAGGGTTAAGTGACTTGTCCAGGGTCGCATAGCTATTAGGTGTCTGAGGCCAGATTTGAACTCAGAAAGATAAGTCTTCTGAACCTCAGGCTTACACTCTATACACTGTGCCACCTAGCTGTTCAATTTTAAAATGTAGTATCCACTATAACCATCATGAATGAGAACATTCTCTAACGTTACCCTCCAAAAAGTGCAAAAATATATCAGGACTGGCGCATAACAGTATATTTGGCAGTTGAGGACATGGTAAGAATTACAGGAAGAACAGGAAACATATCAGGGAATACTTATGGTGTCATGTGTCAAAGACCATTATGACAGGAGCAAACTGCAAGAGCTATTAAAATCTGCAGAAATTTTTTTGAAAATTACTCTAATATCTAGCCTGTACATGGAGCTGAAAATTTAAATTCCGTGTTGCTTAGTTAAAGACAATAACAACAATAACAAAACAACAAATGGTGATGGAAAGGAAACTGAAATGTAAAAACACATAAGAAATTCTAGATTCCCTTAATCAGCAACTCAGTTAAGTCAAAAAGTTGCAATACAAGGAGTCAAAGCAAGACAAAGAACAAAATTAATAATTGAATATCGATCAAAAACTTTGCTACAGTGCTTTGCAAAGTAAAGAAATAAGAGTTGAGAGAATATTGGGGGTCTCCACCACCCACCTCCTGCTCCTGACCAGCAGAAGGGAAGAATCTCACGGACAATGGATGAGGCGGAAGGCAAGATGGTGGCAACTCCATTTATTGTTACAGCAAGCAGGATTTTTATGCAGTACTAGCCTTTGTATCTGGGTGCAAGCAAGCTCGTGCAAGATCCTCTAAGCCTATCAGGAGCCCCAGGGCCATGCATCACAGCTTGTGGACAACTCGTGTTGGAAAGGGGGGCATGTGCTGTTCACAGCCCCAGATAATTCCTATTTCCCACAGGACTGTCCTTGGGCCTCAGCTCCCAATCTCATCAGGCTCTCAAGAGCCCCTTACAAGAGAAACCTTAAAAAAAAGAGACAGAAGTGGGAAATTTCTGATCTTACATGTTCAATGTATAAGATAAAAATAAATAATAAATAAATAGTTAAAATAAATACAAAAATAAATACAGTGAAGCCCAGAAAAATTATGTCAAGGGAAGTGACTGAAAATAGCTTCTCCAAAAATCTGAAAAGTTGTGAAGGACAGACTAGATCTTAATTGTAGATTCAAATTCTTCACAAACAGGCATGAATGACTATCCAAACGTTTTACTAGCCTTTTCCCAAATGTAAGTCCTATTCCACTCTTCTTAACAAAAAGACTCATTTGCCTCTCTACTGAAAGATAGGAACACAAATGACCCCTCCAAATACAGGCCAATTATAAGTGTTTATACTTTATAGAAAGAATCGTAGCTTACCTCATTAAAACATATTAATGATTCTTGCAAGAAAATAATGTATTGTCTAAGGCACAAAAAAAATTGTGCCAAAATTTCTCGTGGCTGAAAAGAGCAACTCAGAGAGGAGGAAGTAGGGTAGGTAGAGGAGGATGTATTCTGTACACTGACGGACTGCTGGCTTTAGAGTCAAGAAGACTTGGGTTCAAATCCCTCTTCAAAAGATATTTAGTCACTGTTTGAGCTTGGATTAGTCACTTAGCCTCTACGTACCTTAGTTTTTCCATCCCTAAATGAGAAGTTTGCACTTGATGACCTCTACCATGCCTTCCAGTTCTAAATCTATGATGCCATGATATGTGACCATTAAATATTTGATATTTATTATTATTATTTTTCTTGTTCTTACTATCTTATATTCAATGAAGTATTTAGGAAGGTAATGCCTATTAATAATGCTGTTCTTAAGTTTTTAGGACTTTTAGGGAACACATAGACTAAAAGTCCTAAGAAATTTTTGATGACATGGTTGATTTTCATAAAGCCTTTGACTCAGTTTCACATTCATGCCTTATTTATGCACTTCAGATTTTTAAAATATATCCAGTGATACAACTAGAATACTTTACATCTACATAAAAAATAGTTCTCTATTTTAAAATGCCTCTAATATGCTAATAAGAGTAAATTGATAACAAAATATAACATTTTTCAATAACACAGTTTAAGTCCATCATGGTGCTGCCCAAACTTTATTCATTATCATCTCTCTTAAATGAAACTAAATCTGACTTCCGAACTCGTTAAGTCAAACCAAAATGTCCATTAATCTCATGATGTATACATATGAAAAAATTATATGGTCGAACTGAAAAAAGAACATCAAGTATCTCCTTCATCTATTGGAATCTGTCTCCAGTCATATTAAAATGTCATTTGCTATTTTAGGGAGCAATCTTGGAATTATGCACAAAGAGTTATTAAACTGTCTGTATCCTTTGACCCAGAAATACTACTACTAGACTACTAAGTCTTTTTCCAAAGATGATTTAGGGAAAAAGGAAAGAACCTATATGTTCTAAAATTTTTATAGAAGCTCTCTTTGTGTTTGCAAAGTACTGGAAATTGCAGGGATGCCCATCAATTGAGGAATGGCTGAACAAGTTGTGGTATATGATTGTGATGGAATATTACTGTCCTGCAATGAATGATGATCTCAATGATCTTAGAAAAACATGGATAAACTTGCACAATATAATGATAAAATGAGCAAAACCAAGAGAACATTGAATGTAATATCAGCAATATTATTTTAAGAACAACTGCGAATGAATAAGTAATTTTTGGGACTATAAACACCCAAATTAACTACAAAGCACATATGAAGGATGACACTATCTGAATCCAGAGGAAGAACTGATAAATATAAATATTTATAGAATGATTACACACACACACACATATACATACTTGTGTCTAATGATAGGCCATCTCTAGGGAAGGGGGGAGGCATAAAAGGAAAAAAAATACATTCTGACTTTATTATGTATTTAAAAGGTATAGCAAGTTGTACTTAACAGATTCGCAGTTTCATGTGCAATCATATTTTTTATTATTCTATGTTACAGAAATGCTTGTTTTATTCACTACATTAAAAATAAAATATATTTTTAAAAAGAATGGGAAGAACACATGTAAAGCAATCAGTACATGCAATGCCATTCTTTTTTTAATGCAATACCATTCTTGATGTACACTTTAAGAATTATAACATGTATCTCAGATTTTAAAAGTACCTTAACAAAAAAATCCATGTAATATTACTATCATTCAGGACCATTACCCTAAGTTAAAAATGGAAAGATTAACACTTCTTCACCAAAAAGGGATAAGAAAATTGATAGACATTTTAAAAACACATGACAAGTAGACCAAAAGACTACAGAAACATTTTGAAATAAGCAGACATGACTTTGGCAAGCAATAGTAAAAAGTTGATAACGAGTACACATAATTGGATTTAATAAATGTCAAAGAAAGTAGTTTATTTCCTAACTGAATCTACAAAGTAGCTAAGATTCAAAAATGGATCAAAAGGTCATTATATAAGTGCCATCTATATAACCCTAGCCAATAATATGGCAACAAAGAAGCATAAGACAAGTAGCTGGATCATATGAACTTTTTATGGAAATAGATTCATGATGGCAATTCAGGATCAAATCATTTCCTCCAAAAATTAAAGAAGACTGGACCAATGTAGATTAAGCAAGGAAATATTCAAAAATGTGTAACCCATTCTAATAACTGTAAAAGTTGTTCCCCCGCCAAATATGTGGGAAGACATGCCTTAACAACTAGGATTCTATATAAGATGTTTTCTGTCTTTCACTGACATGACAAATTGTTATTCTAAAATATAGACCTAAAAATATTTTGGAGAACTCAATTGATAAACCGTATGGGGCACAAATCATTTTCAGATGCTAAACTATTGCCCATAGTCAACTGGACATAGCATTGATCTATCAAACCTAAAGAACCACGTTTTTAATAGATGTTGTCTTTTTGTTGTTTTTCAGTCATTCAATGGTGCCTGACTCTTCCTGACCCCATAGACCATAATATGCCAGACCCTTCTCTCTTCTACTGTCTCTCAAAGTCTGTCCAAGTTCATGTCTAGTGTTTCCATGACACTATCTCTCCATCTCATCCTCCATTTTTCCCTTTTCTTTTTCCTTTCTATCTTTCCCTACATCAGAGTTTCTTCTAATCAGTCCTGTTTTCTGATTGTGTGGCCAAAGTATTTAAGCTTCATCCTCAATATCTGACTTTCCAGTGAATAGCCTGAATCAATTTACTTAAGTATTGATTGATTTGACCTCCTTGCTGCCAAGAGACTCTCAAGTCTTCTCCAGCATCACAATTTGAAAGCATCAACTTTGCAGCACTCGAGCTTCCTTATAGATCCACTCTTACAGCCATATATTGCTACTAGGAAAAAAATAACTTTATATGGGCCTTTGTTGGCAAGATGGTGTCTCTGTATTTAGTATGCTATCCAGATTTGCCCTAGCTTTCCTTCCAGTGAGCAAGTGTCTTTTGATTTCATGGCTTCAGTCACTATCTTCAGTGATCTTTGAACCCCAAAATGAAAAATCTGCCACTGTTTCCATTTCTTCTCCCTCTATTTGCCAGGAAGTGATGAGAACAGTCGCAAGATCTTAGTGTTGGTTATACACAACCACAGCCATATTGATTCTGTGATGACCAACTTTGATAGACTTGGCTCTCCTCAGCAACACAAGGCTCAAAGACAACTCCAAAGGACTCATGATGGGAAAAGCGAGCTACATCCAGAGAAAGAACTGTGGAGTCTGAATGCAGATTGAGGCAAACTATTGTCTCTTTTTCTTTTCCCTTCTTTTTGGTTTTATTTCTTCTCTCTCATGATTCATTCCATTGATCATAATTCTTCTTTGCAATTTGACTATCTTGTAAATAAGTTTAATGAGAAGGTCTATGTAGAGTCTATTTTGGACTGCATGCCATCTTGGGGGATGGGAGGAGGGGAAGGAAGGGAAGAAAATTTGAAAATGAAGAACACGTAAAACTAAGTGTTGTAAACTAAAACTCTAATAAAAAAAGATCTTAGTGTTGGGTTTTGATTTTTTATTCTTTTTTTTTTTGATGTTAAGCTTCAAGCCAGCTTTTACACTCTCCTCTTTTCACTCTCATCAAGAGGCTTCTTTTTTTTTAATCTCACAGTTATTTTAATTTGCATTTCTTTAATTATTAGTGATTTTGAGCATTTTCATATGACTGTAGAAAGTTTGGATTTCTTTTTTTTCAGTTTATTATTTAATATATGTAGTTTTCAGCATTGATTTTCACAAGAGTTTGAATTACAAATTTTCTCCCCATTTCTACCTTCCCCCCC